>SJYT01067703.1:296204-336725 GCA_006410635.1 Cephalophus harveyi
TATTAGGAAAAAGAGATTTGAAATGATATGTAGAAAATGAAAATATATGGATGACATCAATTAAAATGAAGAATACTGGTATTAGATGAAGGAGAACTAAGAAAGAAAGACTTAGACCTATAGCCTTTATTGCTAAAGATGATGTCTAAAACAATATGAATAATGATGAGTTCAGTTGTAGGAATAGTTTCACATGTTGAACTAATAAACATTTACTAAATAAACACTTAAATATGAGTTTAAAGCTAAAATCAAAGTTTTAAATGCTCACAAATATGGCTTTGTAAATAAGCTGGAATTATATAACTCCCTTAGAGGAAAGCATAGGTAAAGGAGTATATATTTTGAGGTGCATCTGTGGGTGGAGGTGTGGGATACAATGGAAACTACTGAATATCAATCAACAAAGAGGAATAAAAGACCTGGGAGAACAGATGTCACTGAAGCTAAAGTAGAAGAAACAAGCGTAATGTACTAAGAGGAATTGTATTCTGATAGCAGCTTATTTAAGTTCTCAGAAGAATGATGAATACAATTCCTTTAGGATTTCAAAATCTTTTGTGACTAAATTCAGACTAATTAAAGTACTCATGTGTTTATTTACTTATTCACTTACTAAATGGTTTTCTGTGTATAGAAGATACAGGAAGATAGACTAAGTCTAGGTCTCTGGAGAAACAGGAGATTTTAGTAGTGTAGAAAACATTCTAGGGAGGCTTTGGCAACTGGAAAGGGGGAAGAAAAAATAAAAGACATTTTAGGGTCTAGAATGGCATAAGTCATTACCCAGAATCATGAAAGAGTATGTAATTTTCCAAGCATGTTGGAAGGTCTCTGGAGAAACAGGAGATTTTAGTAGTGTAGAAAACATTCTAGTGAGGCTTTGGCAACTGGAAAGGGGGAAGAAAAAATAAAAGACATTTTAGGGTCTAGAATGGCATAAGTCATTACCCAGAATCATGAAAGAGTATGTAATTTTCCAAGCATGTTGGATATTGTAAGAGCACTGGAGCCATAGAAGTATTACAGATCATGAATAGACAGGAGCAGAATATGAAACTGGATAAATCCTGAGGGCAGACTTTCATAAAATGTTAAAGATTATTGATATAGTCAGTACCAGAAAACCTTGAATATCTTAAAATACTTTCAAATATATGTTTTAGAACAATAAACGTCAAAGTTCAAGATAATGCATATGGGGCAAAGAGGCAGGGAGAAAAATAATTTGAATATTGTAATAACAGAGAAGAGATGGTGATCACCTGATTTGAGTCAATAGTATAGGAAGGAGATACGATTATGATTTAAGTTATAATTGACATGTACACACTGCTATTNTGAATTTAAATATAAAACACAAACTGTAAAACTCCTAGAGGATAGATAGAAGACAATCAAGATGACCTTAAATATGGCAATCACTTTTTAGATATAACAGCAAAGACACAATTCATGAAATAAATAACTGATAATCTGGACTTCATTTGATTTTAAAAATTGTGTCTTTGCTGTTATATCTAAAAAGTGATTGCCATATTTAAGGTCATCTTGATTGTCTTCTATCTATCAGATGTGTATAAGAGACAGGAGTCGGACATGACTGAGTGACTTCACTTTCACTTTTCACTTTCATGCATTGGAGAAGGAAATGGCAACCCACTCCAGTGTTCTTGCCTGGAGAATTCCAGGGGTGGGGGAGCCTGGTGGGCTGCTGTCTATGGGGTCGCACAGAGTCAGACATGACTGAAGTGACTTAGCAGTAGCAGTAGCAGTTAATCAAAATGCATATCCTTGCAGTTAATTGTTTGAGTGTTTATTTATTCAACAAATATTTTATTAGATTTGGATCATTTCCTATGTTTTACACAAGTATCTGGGTATACTGCTGTCTCTTATACACATCTCTGGTATTTAATTTCACATTGTGTGATAAGCATTTTTCCATATAGTGACATAGTTTTCAAAACATTTGATGTGATCCCATAGTAAAAGTATTAATCATTACTTGAAAGTATCATAAAATATCTAAACATTATTTGAAATTTATATTGCTTCCATTTTTTAAGCATTATGCAATGTTGAGGATCTTGATTTACATTGATAGTTGCTCATTAATTTCATAGAAATTTTCATTTTTCCAAGCTGTACTTGAGGTTTCTGTCATTCCACCCTGACTAATTAACAGTATCATCTAAAAATTGCCAATTTAATCAGTGAAAATAGAATATCTTACAGCTGAACATTTTTTACTCTTATTTGACACATATATCATGAATAATTACCTAGTCATATAAAGAAATTCTTTAGGTTTGTATTGTCATTGCTTGTACATTGTAGTAACTTGAAAAATTCAGTGGGTCTAGAATTTCAGAGAACTATCTAGTGTTTATTAAGATTTTTGTTTTCTTGATATGAGACAGAAAATTTGTAAGTTATTTATACCGATTAGAAAGTTACTAATATTGAAGTGCAGCATCAACACTCTCTGCATCTATCAACAGTCATCAGTTTGTTTTGTGAAACATCATAACTACTCTAACCTCAGCTCATATGTTTTGGATGAAGTCAACCTCATTTCCGGTCACCAGAGTTGGAAGATGTAATTTGAGAAAACCAGTCAACACGTTTCATTTTTCTTGCTATAAACATTTCTTTAGGGAGGGTCATGAATCCAAGTGAAGCCAATTGAAGCTAATGAGTACCAATTTTCTAAAAGAAATCAGACTCTCCTGTCCACTTCGTATGTTGACGTTATTGTAAAGTTGAAGAAATCTGGGGCAACTGAGCAACATTAAGAAATGGCAGATACTCAGCCAAAAGCTAACTGAGACAATTCTGAACTGAGCCACGCTCAAAGCCACATCCAGCTTTCTACAGTTGAATTACATGAGTTTCTTTCCTGGTGGCTCAGACGGTAAAGAATCTGCCTGCAATGGGGAGACCCAGGTTCAATTCCTGGGTCGGGAAGATCCCCTCAAGAAGGGAATGACAACCCACTCTGATATTCTTGCCTGGAGAATTCCATGGACACAGGCTACATTCCATGGGGCCACAAAGAGTTAGACACAACTGAGCAACTTTTACACTTTTCACTTCACATTATTCCTTAAACTGGTTTTCATTTGATTTTCTGCTATTTACAACATAGAGTTTTCATTGTAGAGAAAAACTTACAAACTTTTCCTCACCTTTTTATATCAGTTATTCATTTAGTTTGAGGACGTGTAATTTCTCAAATCTTAGATGTCAGAGTCTCTAGGATCCTAAGATATTGAGGTTACTTTTCTTCAGTGTAAGCATAGTATAATATTGTGTCCAAGATTGTGTCATTTTAATTTTGGAATTAAGTGTATTACTATTGTTCTTGGAAAAACTTCATTATGAACAAAGATTAAAATTCATGAATATTTTCTGAAATACATGAATGGATCAGCTCTTTGTATATTTAGCAGAGTCAGTTGCATGTATCATGGTGTAGTTCAAGGATTACAGGTGTTTGCTACATCATAAAAGAAAAGCAAAACATAGCCTTTATCCACGTTAATAAAATCCTGTTTTTAAGTTTTCAACTTTCTTAGTTTCTAGGTAAGTAATATAAGATTTAGGTAAACATGTTTAATATCAGTGTGAATTCATTTTTTAATCTCATTTATTTGGAATTATATTACTGGTGGAACTTGTCTTTGCATTTATTATATACTGAGGAGCATTAATAGGAAATGAGATATTTTGCTCTTTGATCATAAATGTTTCTTTTCAAAATAAAAGTGGTATTCTTACTATAAATATGTAGCAGCTTCCTGTTCATGCCAGCTGATTTTTTCCTGTTTTATAATCTCCAGATGGGCAAAACTTAACTCAATTCTCTTCTCCCAAGCTCTATAATCTGGTTAAATAATGTCCACAGCAAAAACCTAGATTTGTCGAATGCTGATTTTATACCCATATTCAGTTGTTCACCATAACTTATCCCTCTAACCTCCTAAATATCAACTACAGTCCTCTCCTTCTGTCCATCCCTAAATCTTTGACTTTTCTTGAGGTGTGGGATAGTGGGGCACGGTGCTGACTAATAACTTCATGTGTGGGTTACTGAAGTAAATTGCATGCTCTGTTTCCCTGATTCTGACATCTCCCTGAATCACAGAAATAGAGCTTGCAATCTACTTCAGTAGATTTTCTGAATCTGGCAAAATAGGAACAGAACAGTGATTTATTTATAGCTCAAATGTGGCCATACATTGTTTTTTCACTATAAATTCTTTCATGTAGTTAGAACCTTGTTTTTTTGAAATAAAAATCATATTCAGAATGTATTTGAGACTTCTAATATAACAAAATTTCCTTTGTCCCCCGCACTTTTCCTCATGCCTACCTGTGAGGTTCATTTTACCACCTCCTCTCATCTACCCTTTCATCCAGCAATTTAACTGTTATACATTAAGTTCCTGCTTAAATAACACTACATTTGATATACCCAATTCTCACCTTGATCTCATAGTGTAAGATTTATTATTTCAAGGTAAAAATTACTTTACAGAAAGGGAAATTGAATGATATGGATCCCTGAGAAGAAGTGACAATGATTTTGCTAAGGTTATCAGGTGAGGGAGGTTAACTAGGTACACCTTCACACTATAAACTTTAATCACATTGAGTTACATTCATTATAACAAAGTCACCCTTTCTATTCTTCTCTCCATGACTCCCTTTCTGCTTGAAACACTCCTTCCTTCCAACCCACTTCAGGGGCCATGCATGTATATCTCAATCATTTTTTGATACAGTATATACAGAACAGTGCTTACTCAATTTGGAGGAAACTTATATAGTTTGCTTTGTTCCTATTTGCAAGTACTTAAGAAGTTATTGGTGTAGGTTAATGACTCTCAACTCTTCATGACACACTGGGGAAACTTTGAAACATATTCTAACAGTATTGAGAAATATTACCATTTCCAAAGGTATCATTTTTGTGTTCAACTTTATTGTGTTGGATAAGTTTATGGACTTGGGATCCAGGGAGATCTAGGTCAGAATGACAGCTCTTTCATTACCAGCAAGGAACTCATAGGTGTTAATTAAAGTCTCCAAAATGCAATTTTCTTCTGAGTGAAATGGAATGACAAAGATATTTTCTTTTTAATAATAAGTTATTGTGAAGATTAAATGAGATGGAGCATGAAAAAGATGATCAGAGCACAGTGCTTGCCACCTTTTTTTTTTTACGTATGTATTATTTGAGAAGCGTTATTATTGACATTCTTTTGTTGCTGTTACTGGATCTAAATCCTTTTGTTAAAACATAAAACGTTCCCAATATATTAGATATAATATATATGATAATAATCATCTTTTCAGAACAATATAAATATGCTAGGTAGACAGACATAATAGTGATATCTTGTAAAAGCTGGTTGGATATCTTTCAATGATTATTTAGTCTTGCTTCTTACTGTCATCCTGCTTTTATTTTTTTTTTAATTTATTTTTTAATGGAAGGATAAATGCTTTACAGAATTTTGTTGTTTTCTGTCAAACCTCAACATGAATCTGCATAGGTATACATATAACCCATCCCTTTTGAACCGCCCTTCCATCTCCATCTCCACCCTGCTTTTAGAATAGCTTTCAAGTTTACCGATGATAGGAAAGTCTGAATATCTTAAAAATATCTGTTTAATAATACCATATTTTTCTAGAATATAATAAAAAATGTGATGAAGGAAATTTAAAAGACCCCAAAAGTAATCATTGGTTAGAACACATATTGCTTGCAATATGCTTGGATTTTTTGTCCTTGTATTTCAAACGTGTCAAATTGCAAAGGCTAATATAACACCTTTTAAAAATCTAAAGCACTGAACAGGCATAATCCCTCTAAGGAAAGAAGAAACTCTTTAACAATGGTGCAAATTATTTGTAGACCTCCTGCTGGAACAAGATAAGTTATTAAGATTTTCTGAAATGATTGACTATTGTTTTAGCTGCTCTTTGTATTTCAACATGGGAGATAAAGACACTTTGGATGGAAGTCCAAAGGCCTTTTCTCTTGTTCATCAATTCTATAGCATTTGGCAAGGCATTTTGTCTCTGTGTACCTCGGTTTCTGAGGTAATTTTCTGATAAATTAGCAATTTTGAATGCACAATGTCTAATCTGTATTGAGAGCCATGCTGTATTGTAGTAAGATCCTGGAACATCATAGATCTAGAGACTTTGTTCTTTACAAATTGGGTAATTTGACATGTTACATAATCTAATTGAACACTTTTTTTAAATCAGAAAAAATGGATATAATTGTGTTGACTTTATAATATACATTAACTTATTAGCCTGGCAGATGCTAGGTAGTCAGCAAATATTAGCTAAATTAATATTTTATAAGCACTTTGAAAATATGCAGTTGAGAAGCGTTATTATTGACATTCTTTTGTTGCTGTTACTGGATCTAAATCCTTTTGTTAAAACATAAAACGTTCCCAATATATTAGATATAATATATATGATAATAATCATCTTTTCAGAACAATATAAATATGCTAGGTAGACAGACATAATAGTGATATCTTGTAAAAGCTGGTTGGATATCTTTCAATGATTATTTAGTCTTGCTTCTTACTGTCATCCTGCTTTTATTTTTTTTTTAATTTATTTTTTAATGGAAGGATAAATGCTTTACAGAATTTTGTTGTTTTCTGTCAAACCTCAACATGAATCTGCATAGGTATACATATAACCCATCCCTTTTGAACCGCCCTTCCATCTCCATCTCCACCCTGCTTTTAGAATAGCTTTCAAGTTTACCGATGATAGGAAAGTCTGAATATCTTAAAAATATCTGTTTAATAATACCATATTTTTCTAGAATATAATAAAAAATGTGATGAAGGAAATTTAAAAGACCCCAAAAGTAATCATTGGTTAGAACACATATTGCTTGCAATATGCTTGGATTTTTTGTCCTTGTACTTCAAACGTGTCAAATTGCAAAGGCTAATATAACACCTTTTAAAAATCTAAAGCACTGAACAGGCATAATCCCTCTAAGGAAAGAAGAAACTCTTTAACAATGGTGCAAATTATTTGTAGACCTCCTGCTGGAACAAGATAAGTTATTAAGATTTTCTGAAATGATTGACTATTGTTTTAGCTGCTCTTTGTATTTCAACACGGGAGATAAAGACACTTTGGATGGAAGTCCAAAGGCCTTTTCTCTTGTTCATCAATTCTATAGCATTTGGCAAGGCATTTTGTCTCTGTGTACCTCGGTTTCTGAGGTAATTTTCTGATAAATTAGCAATTTTGAATGCACAATGTCTAATCTGTATTGAGAGCCATGCTGTATTGTAGTAAGATCCTGGAACATCATAGATCTAGAGACTTTGTTCTTTACAAATTGGGTAATTTGACATGTTACATAATCTAATTGAACACTTTTTTTAAATCAGAAAAAATGGATATAATTGTGTTGACTTTATAATATACATTAACTTATTAGCCTGGCAGATGCTAGGTAGTCAGCAAATATTAGCTAAATTAATATTTTATAAGCACTTTGAAAATATGCAGTTCCTAATCTTAATCCTTAATAGTTAATCAAATGGAGAAGGCAATGGCACCCCACTCCAGTACTCTTGCCTGGAAAATTCCATGGGCGGAGGAGCCTGGTGGGCTGCAGTCCATGGAGTCGCTAAGAGTCAGAGTCGGACATGACTGAGTGACTTCACTTTCACTTTTCACTTTCATGCATTGGAGAAGGAAATGGCAACCCACTCCAGTGTTCTTGCCTGGAGAATTCCAGGGGTGGGGGAGCCTGGTGGGCTGCTGTCTATGGGGTCGCACAGAGTCGGACATGACTGAAGTGACTTAGCAGTAGCAGTAGCAGTTAATCAAAATGCATATCCTTGCAGTTAATTGTTTGAGTGTTTATTTATTCAACAAATATTTTATTAGATTTGGATCATTTTCTATGTTTTACACAAGTATCTGGGTATACTGTGATTAACAACATAGTCATAAACATAACTTTCATGGAGTCACGTGGGGAACAGGCAATATGCAAGTAATACATATGTTAAGTATTTAATTAGAAACTATGATATGGTCCAGAAAAAAACAGAAATTTTTGTAAGGGTAAAGAATGAGAGGTTTCCCTGGTGGCTCAATGGTAAAGAACACTGGAGTGGATTGCCATTTCCTTCTCCAATGCCTGCCAATGCAGAAAACACAGGTTTGATCCCTGGTCTAGGAAAATCCTACATGCTATGGAGCAACTAAGTCATTGCATCACAACTATTCAGCATGTGCTCTAGAGTCCAGGAACTGAAAATGCTGAGCCTATAAGCTGCAACTACTGAAACACACCTGCTCTATAACGTGTGCTCTGCAACAGGAGAAGCTGCCTGGGCACTGCAACTAGTGAATAGTCCCCGCTCGTCACAACTAGAGAAACGCCTTCACAGCACCGAAGAGCCAGCACAGTGTAATTAATTAAACAAAATTAAATTAAAAAAAATTTTAATGAGATTTTTAAGATTGACTGTGGTCAGAGGTCTGTCTGAGGAAGTGTTATCTAAGTTGCAATCTAAAGTTTGAAAGAAGCAGACAAAGTGAAGAGTGATTTGAAGGAGTATTCCAGAAAGATAAAATGTCATGGGTCAGGGGGATGGGGAGGGCCAGGGAAAAGAAGGGCGGATAGAAGAAAGGTCTGGACATGATTTAGGAAGAGAAACCTCTTTAGGCTAAGTGGTATGAATGAAACATGATGAAGAGTAGCAGGTTTTCAAGTTGGAAAATTCCAAGGACCAGATTATATTTGGCATCATAGAACATAAGTATTTTCAAAATCAATCAAAGTGAAAAGGGATAGCACACAGGATTTTAAATTAGAAGAATAATGTGATTCCAATCTACATTTTAAAAGCTTATTCCCACTGCCTACTAGATATGTATGTATAGGAAAATTGAAAGGAGAGAAATCAGTCAAATGATACTGCAGAGCGTAAGTTATACTGACATAAACTAGGGTTGCAGTATTGAGCATGGTTGATAAAAATAATGACAATGACAACAATAATTATAATAACTAACCTTTACTGAGACTTTATGATGTGCCACACACCATCCTGGAAATTTATTTTCCTCTGAGGTTTGTGAAGTTTATTTTTTGAATTTTTTTTTTTTTTTAAACAGCACCAGGTTTACAACAAAGTTGAGAGAAAAATACCAAGTTTATTCTTATATCTCTTGCTCTCTCATATACATAGTGAAAGTGAAGTCGCTCAGCCATGTTCGACTCTTTGCGACCCGTGGACTGTAGCCCACCAAGCTCCTCCGTCCATGAGATTCTCCAGGCAAGAATACTGGAGTGGGTTGCCATTTCCTTCTGCAGGGTCTAATATACATAGCCTCCCCCTATTATCAACATCACTCACCAAAATATTTTTTTTTTTGTCTTTTCTTAACCAAGGATGAGGTACATTAATACATTACAGTTACTCAAAGGCCATAGCTTACCTTTGTTTTCACTCTTGGTAAACCATAGTTTACCATAGGTTATACATCCTATGAATTCGAACAAAGTATGATGATATTTGTTCATCATAAAGCGTCTGCCTCCAATGCGGGAGACCCAGGTTCGATCCCTGGGTCGGGAAGATCCCCTGGAGAAGGAAATGGCAATCCACTTCTGTATTCTTGCCTGGAGAATCCCATGGACGGAGAAGCCTAGTAGGTTATAGTCCACAGCGTCGCAAAGAGTCAGACACGACTGAACGACTTCACCTCACCTCACCTCAATGGTATGATATAATTTTTTTTTTTTTTTTACTGCCTTAAAAATCCTCTGTTCTGCCTATTCCTCTTTCTAGCTTCTTACCCTAGAAAACCACTGATCTTTTTATTGTCTTTAAATTTTTTTCTTTTCCAGAATGTCATATAGTTAGATAGTAAGTAGCTTTTTCAGATTGGCTTCTTTCACTTCATAATGTGTATTTAAGTTTCCTCCCTGTATTTTCATGGCTTGATAGCTCATGTCTTACTAATATTCTTCTTTTTGAATGTACTGTAATTTATTTATCCATTCAATCACTGGAGGACACCTTGGTTGCTTTTAAGTTTTGGCAATTGTAAACAAAACTGCTATAAACATCCTAGTGCAGTTTTTGTTGTTGTTGTTGTTAGGATCTGAACTACTTTTTGGTAAATATCACGGAGAATAAATGTTGAATCTTATGCTTAGCTTAGTAAAAAACTGCCAAACTGCCTTCCAAAGTGGCTGACCCATCTTGCATTCCTACCAGCAATAAATGAGTGTTCCTCTTGCTCCAAATCCTTGCTAGTGTTTGGAGTTATCAGTTTTCCAGATTTTAGCCATTGTAGTAGCTGTTCAGTGGCATCTAATTTTTTTTTTAACTGCATTTCTCTTGTGGCATATGATGTGGAATAGCTTTACATATGCTTATTTGCTGTCTTTATATCTTGTTGGTGAGGTGTCTCTTAGGATCTTCGGCTTGTTTTTTAATCATATAGCATTTTTCTTTCTTTGTTGTTGACTTCTAAGAGTTCTTTGTATATTTTAAATATTTCTTTTTGATCAGATGTGTCTTTTGGAAATGTTTTCTCTCATTCTGTGGCTTGCCATTTCATTCTCTTGATAGGTATTTCAGATAGCACAATTTTTAAAATTAAATGAAGTCCAGATTATCAGTTATTTATTTCATGAATTGTGTCTTTGCTGTTATATCTAAAAAGTGATTGCCATATTTAAGGTCATCTTGATTGTCTTCTATCTATCCTCTAGGAGTTTTACAGTTTGTGTTTTATATTTAAATTCATTTTGAATTAATATTTGTTAAGAGTATATGTCAGCACATGCTAAACATTTTATGTATGAGTTCTTATGATGAGAGGCTACAGTTTGGAGGAGTTATTACTTCCCGCAGATCATGCTACTAGAGATAGAAGTGAATGGGCATCAGGAAGCTTTATATCACAGCCCACACTCTTAATTATGATGCTGTACAACTTCACTATAAAACAGAGATCTGATTAAAGATATGTTTTAATATACAATATATCAAAATTAAAAATGAGTTACATTTGGGAGATAAGATAAACTGAGAAATCAAAGAATCAAAGATATTTCTGATGTTTTTAAGTTTCTGTATATATCATTAACAAAAATTAGATAAGAAAAGCTTATGAATAGTATGGTATCCAGCTAAAGTCATTGACTTAAATAAGATTGTCTATGGAAAGATGCACTTCTGCTTTATTGACTATGCCAAAGCCTTTGACTGTGTGGATCACAATAAACTGTGGAAAATTCTGAAAGAGATGGGAATACCAGACCACCTGACCTGCCTCTTGAGAAATCTGTATACAGGTCAGGAAGCAACAGTTAGAACTGGACATGGAACAACAGACTGGTTCCAAATAGGAAAAGGAGTCCGTCAAGGCTGTATATTGTCACCCTACTTATTTAACTTCTATGCAGAGTACATCATGAGAAACGCTGGACTGGAAGAAACACAAGCTGGAATCAAGATTGCCGGGAGAAATATCAATAACCTCAGATATGCAGATGACACCACCCTTATGGCAGAAAGTGATTGAATGGCATCACTGACTCGATGGGTGTGAGTCTGAGTGAACTCCGAGAGATGGTGGTGAACAGGGAGGCCTGGCGTGCTGCGATTCATGGGGTCGCAAAGAGTCGGACACGATGAGCAACTGAACTGAACTGATGGAAAGATGCTAGAGACAAAAAGAAGAACCATAAGAAAATTCAACATTTTTTTGTGTATGATAGAGAAGAAAGAAAACGATTTCAGGACATGCCAGTGAGGTAGGAATGTAAACCCAGGAGTGTGTGAGTGAGTGCAGCTACAAGGAGAACATTAACAACACATTTGACTATCAAGGAGATTTTCAGGAAATTGAGGAACTAGAAATGCATTATTTGAAAACAGGGGTCATTTGTGATAGTAAAGAAGCTTTTCAATAAGTAGAGGATTGAAACCATACTGGAATGTGTCTGAAATGGTTAAATGGAGTATGAAAATTTGAAGACACTATATGGAGACACTTTCTATTCATCAAATAAACCCAAAACATTTGCTTATAAATGTCTATAAATAGCAAGAAATAAATGGTAAGATGTTGAACCATAGAGAGACTAAGGAAGAAATGTGGGTGCTCTGAGGCACGAGGCAGTTGAAATAGTCTATATGGAGCACTTAAGAGGGTGATTACTAGTGGAATGTGAAGGATTATTGGGCAATATGTAGATTCTCTTTGAGTGTGGCAGTCATAAATTTTTACTGACCTCTATATT
This sequence comes from Cephalophus harveyi, assembly GCA_006410635.1. NCBI lineage: Eukaryota > Metazoa > Chordata > Mammalia > Artiodactyla > Bovidae > Cephalophus > Cephalophus harveyi. Next base: position 308,548 of record SJYT01067703.1, read on the forward strand.
AATTGTATATTATTTTCACATCAATGGTCAGCTTCATAGGGCAGGTTTGGAGAAACTAAACAGTGAGTTCATGTAGGAATGATGTTTTTCCAAATTATTCCTGGAATAAAATCAGTCAGAAGAAATTAGAATATTATAAGGAATTGATTACTTTAATAAATTGTAGAATATTAACTGAAAAAAAATAAAATGGAAGGCAAGTGGAATGCGATAAGGGACAAATAACATTTGGACAGAAATGGAACTGATTTAAGATTTTGGAGGCATTGCATAATAATAATATTATCAAGGCATAGTAATGTCAAGAGTATAACCAAGATCCTGATGTAGAATGATACAGAGATCATTAAATGTAAAGAAGTTTAGGAACTAGTAGAATAAATTGTTCCATTAATTATCAAATGGATGTATATGTAATGACATGAATCAAGATGGAAAAGTGCTTATGTTTTCAGAGTATGAAGGGCAAGCAACAAGGAAGTGTATGAGAAGAAATTATTTTATATAAAATTCTAAGTTAAAAAAATTAAAGAAGAGAGTAATTTTCTAAGATTAAAATGTACATATTCTGTTGATCTGGCGTATTCTATACCAGATCAACCCACCAATCCTGAAGGATGAAGCTTCCCTCAAAACAGGCAAAGAAACAAAAATAAAATCCTGTCTCTTTTTAGCTATGGTGATTGGCAAAGCAACATTTTTCCTATAGACCCATTTTGAATAAATAATACGTCTTTTTTATAATTTTATTTGATACCCCAAAGATTTTTCAGAATGTATAAATAAAGTTCAATTTCCTCATTTCTACCCCATAATTCCCAAATGTAAAGAGGAAATGGAAATGGGTCAACTTAAGGATATTCATTAAAAGCAAAAGCAAATCAATGGAACTTCTAGTTCTAGACAATGCAAAGTAACTGGGCTAAAATTAATGTACAATCCTATTTGAAAAAGCCACCAGCTTGACAATGCAGGAGACATAAGAGATGTGGGTTTGATCCCTGGGTCATGAAGATCCTATGGAGGAGAGCATGACAGTCTATTTTAGTATTTTTGCCTGGAAAATCCCATGGACAGAGAAGCCAGCCAGGCTACAGTTCATAGAGTCACAAAGAGTTGGTCATGACTGAAACAACTTAGCACACATACATGAAAAGCCACAGCTTCATATATTAAATAATCTGTGTCATAATAATAACCTTTTTTAAGGCATTGGATATCAGGCAATGAATGACTGCATCCCTTGATTGATGAAAAACAGTAGAGGATAGCTCTGAAATTTCAGTTTTCAGGTCACAAGACAGGGCAGGAAATGCAGACAGAGCTCAGCAGACTGCCTGGGATGAGAAGCCATCGCTAAGTATCTAGGGAGACCAAGGTGGGGAGAGTTTGCAGGACAGAGTATGGAGAATAAAAAGAAAAACAGAGGTCTGCAGAGGGTTCTCCTACGGTATTCAGCAGAGTAGTGATGACTGTGTACATACCCGAAAGCTACTCAGGGAAAGAATCACCCAAAGGACTAGAAGGAATAGTAGTCAGTGTTCATGTAGGGTCTGGAATAGTGACTGTTTCTATCAATGAATAAACAACCTTGTAATTCATGAAGCATTGAATAAATAACTCAGAAGAGCCATTTCTAAGTAGATGGGAATAATTACTCTAGTCAACACTTGTCTGCAAATGCAAAACAAAATTTAAAGGTAATATTTGAAAAGACAAACTGTTTCTAAGTAACTTAACTACATCTTAGAGCAAACTTCAAGAATATTACATGGCTGGATGAAGTACAAGGTGGAATCAAGATTGCTGGGAGAAATATCAATAACCTCAGATATGCAGATGACACCACCCTATGGCAAAAAGCGAGAAAGAACTAAAGAACCTCTTGATCAATGTAAAATAGGAGAATGAAAAGTTACCTTAAAACTCAACATTCAGAAAATGAAGATAATGGCATCCTGTCCCATCAATTCATGGCAAATACATGGGGAAACAATAGAAACAGTGTGTGCTTAGTTGTTCAGTCATATCTGACTGTTCGCAACCCTATGAACAGTAGCCAACCAGACTCCTCTGTCCATGGTGATTCTCCAGGTAAGAATACTGGATTGAGTCACCATGTCCTTCCCCAGGGTATCTTCCCAACCCAGGGATTGAACCCAAGTCTCCTTCGTTGCAGGTGGATTCTTTACCATCTGAGCCATGAGGGAAGCCCTGGAAACAGTGAGAGACTTCATTTTGGGGGGCTCCAAAATCAATGCAGATGGTGCCTGTAGCCATGAAATTAAAAGACACCTGCTCCTTGGAAGAAAAGGTTGTCTGTGACCAACCTAGATAGCATAACAAAAAGCAGAGACATTACTTTGCCAACAAAGGTCCATCTAGCCAAAGCTATGGTTTTTCTGGTAGTCATGTATGTTTGTGAGAGTTGAACTATAAAAAAAGCTGAGCACCGAAGAATGGATGCTTTTGAACTGTGGTGTTGGAGAAGACTCTTGAGAGTCCCTTGGACTGCAAGGAGATTCAACCACTCCATCCTGAAGGAAATCAGTCCTGAATATTCATTGGAAGGACTGAAGCTGAAGCTGAAACTCCAATACTGTGGCCACCTGATGCAAAGAACTGACTCATTGGAAAAGACTGATGCTTAGAAAGATTCCAGGCAGGAAAAGGGGATAATAGAGGATGAAATGGTTGGATGGTATCACTGACTCTATGGACATGAGTTTGAGTAAGCTCTGAGAGTTGATAATGGACAGGGAAGCCTGGTGGGCTGCAGTCCATGGGGTTGCAAAGTGTTGGACATGACTGAGTGACTGAACTAGACATTGAAGAAAGAAAAAATTTGGTAAACTTGAAGACATAGTGATAGAATCCACAAAAATTAAATACAGAAATGAAAATTTTTAATCTTAAAAAAAATGACAATTTTCTTTTTCAAATTCAGTGGAAACTACAAACTTACAGATATAATAAATCCCAAGCGCATGCACAAAATAAACTGCACCAAGACACATTATAATTAAATTACTCAAAACTGAGGATAATGGAAAAGTTCTTAGAAGCATTCAGAGAAAGAAAGATACATTATAAATGAAGATAAAGGGTCAGGGTCAGGATAGTAACACATTTTTCACTGCAAACAAGACAGAGGAGAAAGTGGTAGAGTAATAAATTTAAAGTACTGAAAGGTAAAAATTGTCAACATAGAATTTAAACTCCAGAAAATATCTTATAAAATGGAAGGTGAAATTTTTTGTATGCAGAAGCTAAAATAATTTATCACCAGCAGATAAACCTATAAGAAATGTTAAAGGAAACCTTTCAAATAAAAGGAAAATTACATCAGATAGAAATGTAAATCTGCACAAAAGAATGAAGAATTTGACAGTAGTGGCAATTACATGTATAAATATACAAGGTTTTTTTCTTATATAATCCTTCTTATGAGATAATAGAATGCAATATAAAATTTAAAACACACGCAGAAGTTTAAGGTAGATAACACAAAGACTGGGGGGCAGGTAAGGAAGCATACTATTGCAGGTATTCTTATGCATTATGTGTAAAGAGGTATAATAACACTTAAAGATAGATTGTGATAAGTTAAAGATGTATGCTGTAAATCCTGAAGGAACCACTAAATTAAAAAATAATAATAATTTTAGTCAGTAAGCAAAAAAAGTATAAAAAATAAAACCAGAAAAAATATACTCAATTTAAGAATGCAAGAACAGAAAAAGAGCAAATAAAAGAAGGGACAAGTAGTTGTAGATTTAAACCTAACTCTTGTAAGTCACCGGCTAGAGCCAGGGGCTCAGTGGGGACCAAGCTTGTCCATGAGGCAGCAGTGACGGTGGCTTCTTGCCAGGCAGGTTCAGGCTTCAGGGGCCAGTGGCCACCATGATCCTGCTGGAGGTGAGCAACCATATCAATGAGGAGACACTCACGCTCAAGTTTGAGAACACAGCCGCCAGGAATAAACCAGAAGCTGTAGAAGTAACTTTTGCAGATTTTGATGGAGTCCTCTATCATATTTTGTAGGAGATAGGAAGAATAAAAGAAAAGCAGGCCCCGGCAAGGGCCGCAAAAGAAATTTATATTTATTGATAAACTGGATGCTATAAGGCATGAGACTCTTGGAACAAGTCCAGAGGGAATAGTTCATAGTCTTGAAAATAAGATATGATACTGGGGTCGTAAAACCGACCCCAGATTGTTTCTCAACTGGCATCTCAGAGTCACATGTTTTATGTATCTGGTAGAAAATCTATAGATAAGAATATTAGTCTTAGTTACTGATTTGTTATTGATTATTGTTTCTTAATTACTCAGTGGTTAATGATCACTTTGTTCTGTGGCCCTAAAGGCCACATGAGTTATAGCTTAACTCCCCACATATTCTTTCCTTTGTGGCTGAAAGTATAATAAAGCTGGCTTGGATTCAGTTTCAGCACCTTCACCTTGGAGTGGTGTGGTTCCTCTTATCCTCGCTTTTCACTGAATTCTTGTGTTTTGTTTCTCATTCTCTCACCATATGGCACTTTCAGAAACCCTGCTTGTCGAGCCAGTCTCGACAATATTTCAAATCCTAATGGAGACAAAATAAAAGTGATGGTCAGTTTTTCTTTGAAATTCTACAAGGAACTTTAGGCACATGGTGCTGATGAGTTATTAAAGAGGGTGTACAGAAGTTACTTGGTAAATCCAGAATCAGGATACAATGTGTCTTTGCTATATCACCTTGAAAATCTGCCTGCATCCAAGGATTCCATTGTGCATCAGGCTGGCATGTTGAAACGAAACTGTTTTGCCTCTGTCTTTGAGAAACATTTCCAGTTCCAAGAAGAGGGCAAGAAAGGAGAGAACAGGGCAGTTATCCATTATAGGGATGATGAGACCATGTATGTTTGAGTCAAAAAAGAGCAAAGTCACGGTAGTCTTCAACACAGTGTTTAAGGATGATGGATGATGCGTTCATTGGAAAGGTGTTCATGCAGGGCATAGCCAGCCACACAGCCCAACAGGTCCTTTTCAGCCTCACGGGGGAACCACCCCTAGAGCTGAAAGATCCTGGTGCCGCTGTTGGCCACAACATTGGCTACATTACCTTCGTGCTGTTACCTCGCCAATCCAACACCAGTGCTCATCAAGACAACACCATCAACCTAATCCACACGTTCCCAGACTACCTGCACTACCACATCAAGTGCTCAAAGCCCTATATTCACACATGTATGTGGGCAAAAACATCCGACTTCCTCAAGGACCTGAACTGTGCACGCCCAGATGCCGAGAAAAACGAAATGAAAACAATCACGGGGAAGACGTACTTTTGGGAACAGGAAGAGCAAACGGTTGGCAACTGAAGGATGGAATACTTGTTACGGGATAACCGTAAATTTATGTTCAGAAAACGAAGATCGGGGCATCCGGTCCCATCACTTCATGGGAAATAGATGGGGAAACAGTGTCAGACTTTATTTTTCTGGGCTCCAAAATCACTACAGATGGTGATTGCAGCCATGAAATTAAAAGACGCTTACTCTTTGGAAGAGAAGTCATGACCAACCTAGATAGCATTTTCAAAAGCAGAGACATTACTTTGCCAACTAAGGTCCGTCTAGTCAAGGCTATGGCTTTTCCTGTGGTCATGTATGAATGTGAGAGTTGGACTGTGAAGAAGGCTGAGCGCCGAAGAATTGATGCTTTTGAAGTGTGGTGTTGGAGAAGACTCTTGAGAGTCCCTTGGACTGCAAGGAGATCCAACCAGTCCATTCTGAAGGAGATCAACCCTGGGATTTCTTTGGAAGGAATGATGCTAAAGCTGAAACTCCAGTACTTTGGCCACCTCATGCGAAGAGTTGACTCATTGGAAAAGACTCTGATGCTGGGAGGGATTGGGGGCAGGAGGAGAAGGGGACGACCGAGGATGAGATGGCTGGATGGCATCACGGACTCGATGAACATGAGTCTGGGTGAACTCCGGGAGATGGTGATGAACAGGGAGGCCTGGCGTGCTGCAATTCATGGGGTCGCAAAGAGTCGGACACGACTGAGCGACTGAACTGAACTGAACTGGCATTGTGGTTGATATCAGTATGCTGAAGACCTGGAACCTCTTCACGGGGTACTTAATCTTTAACTGGGAAGTCTCACGTGATACAGGGACCCAAGGCCACAAGAGAACCCACGCAAGGACTGCATTTTGTGACTAAGTGATTTCAGGATTTCTTAACTCTTCTTGCCTATTTGCTTTTTAAAGTGTGTTTTTTATTCTGGGCTTTTAGTAGGAAGAAAGATTTCTTATTTCCATACAATCAAGTCCCATGAAAATTCTTTACTAGGTGAGGATTTTCTCTCACATCATCCCTGGAGCCAGGATGTATGATCTTGTTAATGCAAAGAGGGTTAATACGAAAGGCACCACAGGAAGCCTAAAAGATATGTTGGTGGTTCCAGCTTGTAGTAAGGAACTCTGGTGAGTTGCCAGGAACATAGGGATGCACTCAGAATCTTCTGTAGTTTAAAAAACAACCCTCTTCCACTCTCCTGCCCCCCACAACCAAAACCAACAAGCAAAAACTTCAAAAGCTCAGATGAGGACTTTAGCATTACATAAGAGAGAATGTCAGATTTAGGAATGCACTAATCTGAGTGTTAGCGCTTTGGGCTGCCTTCTCTTAGTTACTTGGCTTTTCTGAGTCCATTTCCTACTATGTATGGGTTAGTTCACATGGATACAAAGATAGAGTTACCTCGCTCCTTGAGGGAGGTAAGGCAAATCGATTTTTAAGGTGTTTTTTTTTTTACAAAAAGTTTTGGATATGTCTAACTTCGCACTGACTGATAGAAATATCTATTCAGGTCTCCTGAGGAGGGAGAATATCCTGTGTTTAGGGAATGTAAGTCTTGATCCCTACATCCATATTAGAGCACAGCCAGTTTTCACTTCACTTGATCTAAAGTTTGCAGAGATTGGCACCCATTTCTAATTATTCCCTAAGGCCGATATCCTGCTGTGCCATTCGGAAAGATGAGAGCATCAAACATTTCAACAGATCTAACCCTGACCCCTCCCTCCTCCTGAGTTGGTCCCTGTGCTGTGCTGAGTTGTGTTCAACTCTTTGTGACCCCGTGGACTGTAGCCCACCAGGCTCTGTCCATGGGACTTCCCAGGCAAGAATACTGGAGTGGGTTGCCATTCCTTCTCCAGGGCATCTTCCCGACCCAGGGATCAAACCCCCGTCTCCTGCATTGGCAGGCAGGTTCTTTACTTGCAGAGCCACCTGGAAGCCCCCTGAGAGGGTACCTGGCCTTAGTGAGAAATCCACTCCCACTACCCAAAGCATCAGCCCAGCCCTCTCCATACTGGGCAGCTCCCTGCCGAGGCATCAGGCCACCCAGGCCCTGGCAGTATCCAGTCTGCTGGCAGAACCATGCCATCCTTTCTACCTGGCATTAAGCTTTATGGTCTGTTTTTCCTCCATCTCTCTGGCCCTCCAGGGTCTCATCCTGGCTCAGTTCAGCCAGCTGACGTCATCTCTGCTGAATACTGCTGAGCACACGCCATTGATCGGTCGCCCTACGAGCTGACACAGAGCAGGGCAGCAGCCCCTTGTGCTCTTTAAGACACTGCAGCCCTTGGTCTCTCATCCAGTCCACACCCCACCCCTTCTCTCCCCATGGCAGAGGCCATCCTATAACACAGAGAAAGCCGATGCCAACAGGAGAGCCCAACTCCCGTCACTTGTTCGTCCAGCAGCATCCATCTTGGGACAGGTGTCTGTCCTCGGGCAACAAGACTGTGTAGGCAAACGGGCCAGTTGGTGAGACCCGTCCCACCTTCCTCCCTAGAGACCTCACTCCATCAGTTACCCCCTCCTCCTCCAGCACGTGAACTCAGAAGTCTCCCTTGAACCTGCCTCCCTCCCCCGCTCTCTTCATCCTTCCTTTGCAGCCAAGCCCCATCTGTTTCCTCTGCTTCATTTTCAAATCCCTCCTCCGTCGATTACAGTCTGGACCTTACTCTCCACATTCCACTGAGGATGCTCACTGAGGTCATTAGTGACTATGCGTCGCCAAGTGCAGTGGACACGTCACTTCATACCCGACACTGAACACCTGTGCATTCCCTTTTAACAAGTGCTCCGTCAGCTTCTTGGCCACCGCCTTTTCCTACTGGCTTTTCTCTGCAGCTGCTCTCTATCAGTCTTTTCTGTTTACCCTTCCGACAGTGTCATCAGAGGCTCTTTCTGTATCTCCTTCTTGGATGCCCTCGTTTCCCCCCCCCCCCCCCCCCCCCCCACCTGAGGGATCCAGATGGTGTAGACCTGATGCTCTAGAAGGAAGGGTTATCTTTATGAAAAACAGTACAAAATTAAGCCTAAAAGAGAATGTTAGTTTTGAATGAGAAAAGAAATGGTGACAAATTATGAATTTTTTTAAAGCTGCAAATACCATAAGATCTCCCCTTCCCCCCAAACCCACAGTACTTTTTATTAGCTTCCTGACATAGCTCTGTAACATCTTTTGTTTGCTTGCTTTTTAATCATAGTTTCATATGGTAACAATTTTTTAGATGGACTAGAGAAAGTTATGTGGCCATTACTCTAGCTGTTGCTTGATGAAAATGTCTTGTTTTATTCTTGCTCACTCATTGTGAAATGTTTCCTTCAGCTTTGCAACTCATTTTTGGTAGGGTCATGTGCCAGGTAAAGATTGAGGTAGATCTGGGGAAAGCTCCATAAGCTCCATCAAGCTTTATGTATGATTTGTAAGATTTGGGAGAATTTTCCACAGATTGGCTTCTAGAGCATTTTAGGCCTTGCTCCTCTCGCACTCTCCACAGAATGTTTTTTAACCTTTTATTTTTTTCAGTTTTTATTTTGTATTGGGGTATAGCTGGTTAACAACGTTGTGGTTGTTTCGGGTGCACAGCAAAGGGACTCAGCCACACATATCCATGCATCCATTCTCCCCCAAACGCCCCTTCTATCCAGGCTGGCACATAATTTTAAGTAGAATTCCGTGTGCTATAAAATACTGCCATTTTGAATATAGCAGTGTGTAAATGACCTTCCCAAAGTCTCGAACTATCCCCTCCCCCTGGCAACCACAAGTTGGTTTTCTAAATCTGTGCCCACAGACTTTTGCTGCCAGGCACCGCAGGACCCACTTCTACCGTCTGTGACCCCTGGCTCTGCTCCTCCGGGTCTCTGCCTGCCAGGCAAATCAGCTGAGTGGGAGGTGGGCACATTCCCGGAAGCCCTTCCTCTACCAGAACACCAGCGAAATAACTGACAACCAAAGATCCATGTATGTCCCGCTAAATCCAAACTAAATGTCTTTCCCCACCCGGGTCCCCATGTCCCTTTCAGCAGGAGGGAAAGTGAGGGAGACAGAGGCGGAGTGGAGAGAGACAGGGGTCCGAGCCACGTGTGGCTTACCTCTCGGTTTATAAATTTTACAGAAATGTATGATCACAGGACCACCCTGTAGGGCCCTCCATTCCTCAGGGTTTCAGAGGGGGCTCCTGCAAGGGCTGTCTCTTATACACATCTTCTTGGATGCCCTCGTTTCCCCCCCCGCCCCCCACCGACTAATGCTGAATTCAGTTGTTTCAATATCAGTCTCACCTGTCCAGGCATGTTTTATTCTTTAATCAAACTGGTAAGATTTCACTTGTGTTTGTTTTAATCACTCCAAACTCCTTGTGCCAAAACCTGAAATTACCACTTTCCCATCACCAAGCCGGTTTCTCTATTCCCTTCCCAAAAGAACAGCCAGAATTCTGTGTGCCACCCTAAATCCTTGCTGACCGCTTGCTTCCGTGTCCGATGAGATGGTCACTGAACCCTTTAGACTCGTCTCCATCTCCTCTGTTCCCCTCGGGCAGCATCACTTGAAGCTCTCACCACTTGACTTGGATTCCCATGCTGGTCATTAGGCTGATCTCTAGTTCATCTTCCAAATTTCTACCAGAATAAACACTTGCCTGGTGGCTCAGATGGTAAAGAATCTGCCCGCTATGCAGGAGACCCTGGTTCAACCCCCAGGTTGGGAAGATCCCCTGGAGAAGGGCATGGCAACCCACTCCAGTATTCTTGCCTGGAGAATCCCCATGGACAGAGGAGCCTGGCGGGCTACAGTCCACAGAGCCGCAAAGAGTCGGACATGACTGAGCAACTAACACTTTTCACTTTTCAAACTATCTGTAAAGAGCCGATACATTGACCGCACTGTCCTAAGGAAACTGCCGGCGTTTATTAAATGCGTCTGCCTCCATGCACCCTCAGTCCCTGTGCTTCCCACACGTGGACGTTCGTCTCCTTCAACATGTCGGGCTCCTGTCTCTGCCTTGCTGTCCCAGCTCTCATTTCTGAGATGCAAGTGTGGGTGCTGCCTCTTAAGAGCGCCCCCTTTGTGCTGCTCCCTCGTGGGGCTTTGTAGCATGCAACAAGATCGTTCATAAATTCTGCCAGGGCAAGGACTTTGTTCCCTGGCACCAAGAATGGCCTCCTGTGTAGAGTAAATGTCCGATAAATAACTTGAGCGGATGCAGTTTCATGCCTCTCTTCCTCCCTGGATGTGCGTGCGTGCTCAGTCGCTTCAGCCGTGTCCAACTTCTTTGTGACCCCAAGGACTGTAGCCTGCCAGGCTCCTCTGTCCATGGGATTTCCCAGGCAAGAATGCTGGAGTGGGTTGCCATTTCCTTCTCTAGGGTATCTTTCAGGCCCAGGGATCAAACTCATGTCTCCTGCATCTCCTGCATTAGCAGGTGGCTTCTTTAACACTAGCGTCATCTGGGAAGCTGGACAGTCACCCTCAATATTGTCCCCTGTGTCTGGGCTGCCCTGTCCTCATCAACCCTTTCTCCTTCACACCTCCTCTTTCTTCAATGTCTAGCACACCCTGAATCTCTGCTGAGAAGTCTTTTGGGTCACTCCTCTCCTCCTCATCTGACTCAGATGTCCTTCACGGAGCTCTGGTGACATTTAGACATACAGATTCTCAAAGTGTGGTTCCCGGATCCGCAGCATCAATATTACCTGGGACTTTGTTGAAAGGCAGATCCTTGGACCTCATCCTGGACCTTCGGAGTCAGAAACTCTGGGGGCAAGGCCGACGACCTGCATTTGGACGAGCCTCCAGGGGGTTGGGTGTCTGCTGGTGGTGGAGAACCGTTAGACTGTTTCATCATCAGGGCCTCTGTATGTCCAGGATGAACGCAATGCCTGGAGCAGGATTATTGTAAAGACCTTCCTTACAGAGAACTGAGCTTCATCTCCTATGACCTTCTACAGCAAAGCTGGTTCCACTGCCTTTGCTTGGTAGCCCTTCAACAGTTACTGCCGTCATTTCTACTTCCCGACCTTCACCCTCCATCTTCTGATGTAGTATTAATTCTTTCCCATGTGCTGTGACTTTGCCTTCAAATTTAAACTCACTGGATATAATTGAACAAACTCCAGCGTACTTCACACCCATCTTTAGTGCCTATATTCAGAGCATGAATAAGTATCTATTAGCTTTCAACCTACCATTCTAAAAGTGGAACCGAGTGTATAGTCACCCCAACAAGGTGGAGTTCACAGCGACTGTGCCAAGGTTCTATTGTAGAGCTAGAGAAGGACAGTGGAAACCAAGGGTGGCCCAAATATACTCTCCATCTCAAAGAACCTGAGAGCAATTCTGTGAAGTGGCTCCATCTAATTGAATTGGTGTTTCTCAGCCATGTTGACACATTCGAATCATCTGGAGAGCTCACTCCAGACCAGTTGGATCAGAGTATCCCAGAGTAGGGGCTTTCCAGGTGGCTCAGTGGGTAAAGAATCCACCTGCCAATTTAGGAGACATGGCTTTGATCTCCCGGTCGGCAAAACCAGGTTTGTTCAGATTTGCCTTTTCTAGACCCAAGCATTAGGATTTTTTTAAAAAAAGCTCCCAGAAGATTTTTAATAATGCAGCCAGGGTTGAATATCAGTTCTAAACACATGAAAAGGAACCAGTGATTTTTAGAACTGTGTATAATAAGGATATTTTACATACTTTCACAGTTGTGAAAATGTGCCCACACCAGCACACATAACCATCACTAATATCATTAACTTGATAATGAAAATTGATGGACCATCCTATTATTTTCCCTTTATACTTTGTAGCGGGCTTTCCTGGTAGCTCATATGGTAAAGTATCCGCCTGCAACGCGAGAGATCTGGTTTTGATCCCTGGGTTGAGAAGATCCTCTGGAAGAGGTCATGGCAACCCATTCCAGTGTTCTTGCCTGCAGAATCCCCATGAAGAGAGGAGCCTGGTGGGCTACAGTCCATGCGGTCGCAAAGAGCAGGACACAGATGAATGACTAAGCACGTGCCTTGTAGTATCAGATTCAAAGTTGCCTCCATTCTCTCCTCAGGCTGTTTAAAAATATCTCTAGTCTGCTTTCCCCCTTGTAGTTCATGAATTAACAGCAACCGATCCTCTCTCAGAGCTTCCTCCCTGAGATGATGTCTCCGGAAGTGATGACAGAGCATTGGTGTCCATCCCACAGACAAAGCTATTTTCCTCTGAGAATCTTTCACGTTGGTGTTTCTTCACCTATGTTTTGCTGTCTAACTTCTCTGCCAAATACAGATTTTTCTTCATAAACAGGCTAATATTTACAAAAACTGGGGGAGCAAAACATCTTTCTTGTTTTTTTAAATAATACATGCCAGTTTGTTTTAAGAACTACTAAAAGGAAGAAATAAAAATCATCTTCAACGCCCAAATGACCACATTAAGATTTTATCCAAAAAAAAAAATAGACTTCAGTAAATTTTCTTTCAGACAGCTCTCTGTATCTGTTTAGGTATGCTATCTATAGATATATGCTCCTTTACATAAATGAGGTCATACTCCACATAGTGCTTTTTGACTTGCTTCTTTTACTTAATATCAACATTTACATATGACAATAAATGTAGATTTGTATTGTTTTTAATGGCTATGTAGTTTTGCATTCAATGAAATCTTAATGATTTCGTAAGAGTCATGTATATCGAGGATGTTATTTCTTTGTTTTACATTGCAAAATTTTGACCACTTATCATTGGTCTTTTAACCTTATTTATATTTTTCTTTATAGACATTGTTAAATCTCATGCCATAAATGTAACCTCTTTAATTTTATAATTCCTGATTTTCCTGACATGCCTGGAATGACTCTCCTCAACAAGATAATAAAAATACCTCCACGATTTTGCTTTGTGCTTTTATAGCTTTATTCTCTATACTAAATTCTTGTTCCTTCTTGAAGTAATTGGTGGGAGGTATGCCAAGTTGCTTTAGATTATTCCTCTCTTGGCTACATTTCTTAGCCAAGAAATGTGTCTTACAGAGCCCACATTCACTCTTGAAAGTACTGAAGCATTTACCCTGCATATCTTCGTGTGTGTAAATGTGGTCATCTCAAACCTCTACTGCCATGTATGTGTGTGTGTGTACATGTAACGCACCCACTGCATTTGCGCTCTATTGCTGGGTAGCAATATTATGACAAACTTCGCAGTGTAAAGCAGCACCTCTATGACCTGACAGTTGCCGTGGGGAGAGTAAGGCCAGGCTTTGCTTGGTCCTCTGCTTGAGGATCTCACTGACTGTCGAGATGCGCTGGCTGGAGAAGGATCACTTCCAAGCACACGATGTTGTTGTGTTTAATTCCTGTGGGCTGTCAGACTGAGGGCTAAGTGTCCTCCTGTTGGCTGCATCCTCAGGTCCTGGGCTCACACACTTCCCAACGGGGCCACTTGTTTCCTCAAAGGCAGCAAAAGAGGGAGATCACAGAGGCCATGATCCCCAGGAGGCAGGGGTCTCCGGGCTCTGTCTGCCCGCTCGTAATCCCTGTGAGTCAAATCCTGATCGAATTCACCATGGTAGTGCCCGAGGAAGGAAGTGTAACAAACTCACTCTATTCACGTCAGATTTGGAAAGAGAAGGATAATGGCTTTGTTTCTCGAATATTCATGAAAAGAAAAGCAGTAACCTTTTCCCCTTGGACTACATGTTTCTTGCTGATGCTGCTAAGTCACTTCAGTCGTGTCCGACTCTGTGCAACCCTAGAGACGACAGCCCACCAGGCTCCCCCGTCCCTGGGATTCTCCAGGCAAGAAATCTGAGATAATTATAACTACCCTCTGGCATTCAGTAGAACAAAACTTTCCTGCGTCTTAGAGAAACAGAAATCTCCAGATCTCATCAAGTCTATTTCTACTGTTCCGAGTTCCTCGACCTTACTGGTAGTTCTCTACTGAACACTCTCCAAATAGTTCGTATCCTTTTTAATGTCTATGCAGAGTATTCTTTTGATCTTTAAATCACAATTCTGGATGAAGAAATCTCACCTCCTAGGATTTTTTAATTCATAAGAATCACAGTACACGTAATGAAGAGTCTTTGCAAATTTGTTTCCTCTCTGTATATCTTTCTTTTTCACTTCTGTAGCCTCATGCTTCTGGAGACTGTCAGCAAAAATTCCTATTATTTCCCATCCCCGAGCTCCATTCAAAGATATGGAAATGAGAGAATTCTCTCATCTTGGAAATTACTCTCCTTTTATCTTTCCCTTTCATCCTGAGAGTTTCTATTTAGTTCCTAGGAACGGTAAGTTGACAGCTTAGTAAATTGATTTCTTGATATGAGAAAGGATAAGGTCAGAAAGGAGACTGGAAGCAGAATTCAGAGTTTTAAAGCATCTCATCCCACATTTGTAAATGAATAAATAATAATTCCTTTCTGAGGTGGTAAGATTGTTTCTGATACTGAAAGGCAGTTCCTTCCTGTACCTCCACTTACCCATGGTGGGTTCACCCTTCAGCGGATCAGGGCTAGCTGCATGTTGTGTTGCTTTTCTTTCCTGGAAAATGTTTAATATCCCCCTGCTATGGCTATCCACCTCCTCTATCTATCTATGTACTATCTAACTACATTTTTGTTGTTCAGTTGCTAAGTTGTATCCGACTCTTTGCAACCCCATGGACGGCAGCATGCCAGGCTCCCCTGTCCTTCACTGTCTCCTGGAGTTTGCTCAGATTCACGTCCATTGAGTCGGTAATACTATCTAACCATCTGATCCTACGTCACCCCCCTTCTCCCTTTGCTCTCAACCTTTCCCAGCATTAGGGCGTTTTCCAGTGAGTCAGCTCTTCGCATCAGGTGGCCAAAAATATATCCATAGGTATCTAGATATATAGGTAGCAACTAGATACCTCTATATAGATAGATCTCCTAACTCATGTTTTAGAGTTACGTAGTCCTAAGATTTCCAGGCCTCCTAACATCAGCTTTTCCATGCTTCTGCTCCCAATCAATGGTATCTAAACCATTCCTCAAAGATAGCTCATCTTTGCATGAAAAATGTATCTGGGAAATATTATGTGTCAATAGCCAAGTTCCATCTTTTTCATTCTACTATTGCGAATTAAGCTACCATTGTATAATAAATATGTGTTTACTAAGTAAAAACTTTTCCACTTTGTGAGATTGCTGCAGTTGTGCAGGAGGTGTCAAGGCTGTGGGGAATGGTGAGTGGACGGGGGTGGGGGTAGGAGGGGAAACATGATGGTCTGAGTCCACACAAAATTCCCAGTTTCCAAGGTATTTCTTTGCTAAGCTGTATTTTTCCGGAGTTGTCTCTGCACTCTCTCTGGTTTGCAGAGAGGGGGGGAAAGAGGGGAAATTGATTTCAGTCTAAAGAAGGAGAGCGATCTGGTAACTAAGGTCTATATGAAGGAAGGAACAGTAGATAAGAAGTAGTGTTAGGATATTTTGATGGGGTTAGAGAAGAAGCTGGACTGAAACGTGAAAAATTCTGGACCCATCTTACAGACACTGAGGTATAGAATGTGCTCTCTATTTAGCCTCTCTTTTTAGCCTCTCTTTTCAAGTCATTTCTTTCAATGGGCTCAACAGACACTGCTTTGAAGACTATAAAAGCAGCTGAGGTCCAATCCCCAGCATCCACAGGCTCTGGTCCAGAGAGCAGACTGTGAACCCGAAGGCCGGAGCAGCAGGGCTGGGTCCTCAGCCAGGATCTTGGGCAGAATGAAGGCTGGTTGTGAGAACCAGAGTGGAGCTCCTACAGGCTGAAACCCCCTCCAGCAGGCCTGTCCCAGGGAGACAGGAAGGAAACCCGTCATGCGGGAAGAACCCCACAGGTACAAAGAAAATTGAGTACCATGAATGAGTAGTGAGCAATCCGCATTCAAGTGGCACAAGGGGAAGCCACATCCTGTTGCTTCCTTAAAGTACCAGCATCATTCACAGAGCAGAAAGCCAGCACAGCTTTAAAATGCCTTCAGACTGAAATGGGGCTTCCCTGGTTGTGCTGGTGGTAAAGAACCCACCTGCCAATGCAGGAGATGTGGGTTCAGTCCCTGGGTTGGGAAGATCCCCTGGAGAAGGAAATGGCAACCCACTCCAGTATTCTTGTCTGGAGAATCCCATGGACAGAGGAGCCTGGCGGGCTACAGTCCATGGGGCCACAAAGAGTCAGACACGACTGAACGACTTCATCGGAAGGGAGGGGCTGTAAGACTTCAGCTTTGTTAGCTTCATTAACTTTAACTAGCGGTGTATGTGCCTCTGCTGGATAAAGCTCAGGTCTCAGGGGGAGACATGAACTCAGATCCTAACTGTACATCTTAGTAGGTTTGGCATCTTTGGAACTCCTCACGGAAGCTTGGTTTCTTACCTATAAATCAGGGATGAGGGTGGTCTTCCTGGTGGTCAGTTAGGACTAATGAAGAAAAATGTTAAATTTACCGGCACGGGGCCATTGCTGCCAACACGGATGGCTTTCTGTGGGGCTGAGAAAAATGTCTTTAACTCATTCAAGTATTCCAAGTGTCTGCGGAGTGGCCCGAGTACTCTGAGAGCCTTCTGTGTTCAGGAGAGGGCAGCACACTGCCTTAAGTTCATTCCAGTGGTGCTAGGTCTGGACTTCACTCCCTGCCCCTCAGAACTGGGAGGATGGTCACTCTCGGAACGGCCGGTGTTGCTGGGAGACAGACTCTGGGTAGGTCAGGTAGATGGGGAAGGAGCAAGCAATCTCTTTTCTCTATCGAGATCAGCTGCGGAAGAGTCAGAGCTGAAGGAAACCAACAGTCTTATCCTCTTATTTCACATATGAGAAACGGGGGCCAGAGAGATGGAATAGATGGCCAAGGTCGTCAGATTGAGGACTGAATGTTCCTGTTCTGTCTCTCAGTGTATCCGTTGTTTTTATCACAGCAAAATGTGCTCTTGCCTCATTTTCTTTTTATTTTTTTATCATTAAAAAAAATATGTATTTATTTGGCCACACCGGGTCTTAGTTGCAGTGTGCGGAATATTTAGTTGAAGCATGTGGGATCTAGTTCCCTATCCAGGGATTGAACCTGGGCACCTTGCATTGCATGTACAGTCTTAGCCTCTGGACCACCCAGGAAGTCCCTCATTTTCCATTTATGCCCTTCCCTTCTGCCTTTTCCCCGACACTGATTGCCTTGCAGGCTTCAATGCCCTGTTCCAACAGTCACTTCTTCAGGCTCCTGCCTGCTAGTCTTCAGGCGCGAACACAGAACTCCTCAACTGCTAAAATCTTCATCGATGGAAACCAAGAGCTGAGTCAGCAGCTCAGAGCCATGGCCGGAGCAAACACAACCTAGCTGGTCAGCAGGGCTCGGAGTTGGGGGAGTCAGGAGGTCATTCCTGATGCTCCAGCCTGACGGGGCTGTTGAGTGCCTGGAGGGCGTCCAGAAAGGAAACAGTGGGTGGGGTCAGAAGTGAGGATGCCGAGGAAAGATGAAAGGCTTTGTGCTTGTTGCTCTTGGAGAGGAAAAAGCTGAGCATGGCTTTCAGATAGAGTTTCAAATGTAAGACCAGCTGTAACACCTCCTCCCTGAGGACAGAACAAGCAATAAGTTAACTGCAGCCTGAGGGTTTAGGCTGCAGAGGTTTCTGACTTTGGCTGCCCAGGAGAGTTACTCAGGGGAAGCTCTAAAACCCCTCAGTGTCCAAGATACCCCAGGACAATTCAGCTGAATCTTCAGGGTTGGGAGTTGGGCCTTGGTGACTTTTTAACATTTCCCGGGTGGTTTCCGTGGCCAGCCCACGGCTGAGGACATATGCTAAGGGTGAAGGTAAACCTCCCTAAGTGCTAAGGGTTGTATGATTTAGGAGAGGACCCATTAGTTGTTATTTTTTGGTCCCTAAGTCATATCTGACTCTTTATGACCCTATGAAGTGCAGCACACCAGGCTTCCCTGTCTAGCACCATCTCCCAGAGCTTGCTCAATTTTGTGTCCATCGAGTCAGTGATGCCGTGTGATCTGACCTTCCTCCCTGGAAATGATGTCAGCAGATAACAGACTCTCAGCTCTGTGGGTGTTTAGGACAGAGCCTGAGTTAGAGTCAGGTTTCAAGACTGGAGCCCCTTAGGCTGGGCCCAGACTGTAAGTTTATATGTATGCTATATATCAGATGTATTGAACATAGGTAGCCAGGAAGCTCTGGAGGAGGGCATGGCCACCCACTCCAGGATTCTTGCTGGGGAAATCCCATGGACAGGGAAGCCTGGAGAGCTGCAGTCCAGGGGGTCGCAGAGTCAGACACGACTGAGCGGCTAAACAACAAACAGCGACAGCAGCTCTGTAATGATACAGCTCAGCAGGGGATTCCGCGGCAGTCAGCGCTGGCACCGCCTTCCGGGGGAGGACACTGTGCTCCCGCGTTAGGTGTCTTCCCCTCGGCAGGCCCTCCACGAAAAGCATTACACGTCTGACACTTTCCCTTTGCCCTGAAAGTGCCCAGAGCTGCATCACGCCCGGGGATCCTTACATTGGAGCTTCCCTGGTGGCTCGGATGGTCCAGAATCTGCCTGCAACGCAGGAGACCCGAGTTCCATCCCTGAATTGGTCAGGAAGATCCCCTGGAGAAGAGAATGGCTACCCACTCCGGTATTCTTGCCCGGAGAATCCCATGGACAGAGGAGCCTGGCGGGCTACAGTCCACGGGACCGCAGAGAGTCAGACACGACAGAGCGACTAACACTTTCACCTTTTTCTCACATTGCAGCTGATGATCTGGCCCTACCCACCCCAGTCTCTCTCTAGTTAAACTCTTTGTCCACGTCCCCTAAAGACATCTTGCTTGCTGCGGTCTCACGGGCCTTCCTTTCTGTGCCCTCTGCCCGCCTGGCCCCTCAAGACCTCACTCCCACCCCACCGCCTCCACACAGCTCTCGGCTGCCCTCCCTCTCGGTTGACCTTCTGTGATTCGATTCAGCCCGTAGTCCTGCCGGTGTTGTTCTCTAACTGCTTCCGATACGGGAGTCTGTGTCTCCTTAAGGGGAAGAACCTTTGTGTTCTCTGTTCCCACGAACATCATAATGCTGGCCACACACCAAGGGGCCCCCACAGCCCCTCACAGACAATTGTGGGGGGTGATCTTCCTCCCACCACAACCAGTGAACCACACATGTGCTCCTGGTGGGCGCTGGCTGGCCGGTGCTGACATAGCATGTCTGAAGGGGCCCTGTCTATTTTTCTCTTGTTTGGAGAAACCAGGATAGGGGAGAGAGCAAATCATAATCTTTTTAAAAAGTTTTATTTTAAATTAATTTCAGACTTATAGAAATGTTGCAAAAATAATACAGAGTCTCCATATACCCATCACCCGGGTTCCCTTCACGTTCACAAATTACGTAACCATGGTGTCGTTTCTCAGGAAGTTACCGTTGGTAGAACATGACTGAACTAAACTCAAGGCCTTTTTACATCAACGTCCCTCTTCTGTCCTCATCCCACCCAGGACCCCACCCATCACCCACGCTGCACTGAATCATTATCTCCCCTTAGTCCCCTGTCCAGGACACTTTTGAAGAGTGAGTGGCCACTTATTTGGCTCAATGTCCCTCATTTTGGATTTGTCTTGCATTTTCTTATGAGTGAAGAACAATTTTGGCAAGAAAACCACAGAACTGTTGTGTCCTTCTTAGTAACTGTCTCACGCAGTTCAGAATGTGAATATTGATGTCTTATATTACCTTGGTAGCTCCCACTAATTTATTGGGGGATCTTGTCTACAAACTTCCCTGATAGCTCAGTTGGTAAAGAATCTGCCTGCAATGCAGAAGACCCCAGTTTGATTCCTGGGTTGGGAAGATCCCCTGGAGAAGGGAAAGGCTACCCACTCCAGTATTCTGGCTTGTCCATGGACCATATAGTCCATGGGGTCACAAAGAGTCAGACATGACTGAGCAACTTTCACTTGTCTACAAAAATTATCTCACTGTCTAAAGCTGATTTTCTATTTCTCTCTTTCCTTCTGGATTTAATCATTGGAATTCCACTGTCTGGAAAAGCTGGCCTTCCTTCTCCATTTATTTGTTTAGTGGACTATTTATTTCTGTTAGTATGAAATCATTACTATATTTTATTCTTTGGGTTATAATCCAGTACCATCGTTTTTCATTTTCTTGCTCAAATTGTTCCAGTTTTAGCAAATCATGACTTTTTTTTCATTGATTCTGCTTGCTCCTTTCTTCCCTTTCAGTTTGATCTTTGAAAAGAGATCAAAAAGGTCAACAGGAATTAAAAAGTTCCCTCCCCCCTGCAGTTAAACATGACTATACCCATTAATTCACAGAAGAGAGGAACCCATCTCTTCCTTTGCCAACCCATTCCAATGTTGAAACCGATGCTGCTCAGAAATGTTCTTTCTGAAACAGATCATGCTCCTTTTAAAACTGATTTGCTCTTCTTTCATTCCAAGGAGAGACCAAAAAAAAAAAAAAAAATTGGGGGGAAACTAGCTCACGGCATGTTGGTGTTTAAAAAGACCAGAGTCAGTTTGATGGAGACCCAGGCCTCCAGGCTGCTCCTCCAGAGTTGGCTTTGTTTCCTAGACTCTGCTCTGGAGCCTTGGTCATTTGCTAGGGGACTTACTGGATGGGAGTTCATGAAGACAGGTCTTTCTGCATGAGCTTGAGGCCTCCCTGGGAGGACCTTGTGGCTACTGCTTACACACTCGAGTCAGGTGGACAGATAGGTGGGGAGAGGAAAGAGGCAGGAGAAACGTAAGAACAGTCATCTCTGAGAGGCTCACTGGAGTTTTTGTGATGTGCTTCCAAGGCCTCGAGGCAGGTGAGAGGTGAGAGGAATAGGCACTAGCTCATCATCTCTGGTTTACGCTTGTTTCCCACCCCTTGCATCCCTCACACCCCCGATTTATCCCTTCTGTCCAGCAGGAGTCGACTCTGCTCAGGGGTCTTTCAGCCCCATCCCTTTCAGGGCATGTCCCTGCTGACCTTGAACACTTCCTTGAGGGTAAATAAGGGCTGGCTGTGTGTTATAGGCCCTTTACATGTACTCGGGCTTTGCTGGTGGCTCAGAGGGTAAAGCGCCTGCCTGCAATGCGGGAGACCTCGGTTCGATCCCTGGGTCGGGAAGTTCCCCTGGAGAAGGAAATGGCAACCCACTCCAGTATCCTTGCCTGGAGAATCCCATGGATGGAAGAGCCTGATGAGCTACAGTCCATGGGGTCGCAAAGAGTCGGACATGACTGAGCGAGCTCACTTCTTACATGTACTCAGATCTCCTAGAACCTCCCACAACCTTGCAAGGTCAGGAATATTCTCCTCTTTAAAAAAAAAAATGTATTTTTATTGAAGTATAGTTGATTTACAGTGTTTAAAGTGTACAGCAAAGTGATTCAGTTATACATATGTATGCATATATATATATTCTTTTTCAGATTCTTTTTCATTATAGGATATTACAATGTACTGAATAGAGTTCCCTGTGCTGTAGGATCTTGTTATCTACTTTCCATGCAGCCGTGGGTATCTGCTAATCCCAATCTCTTAGTTTATCCCTCCCCTTCCCCTTTCCCTTTTGGTAACTTGTTTATTTTCTGCGTCTGTGAGCTTGTTTCTGTTTTGTAGATAAGTCCATTTGTGGGATTCTTTTGGTCTTTGTAAAAAATATTTTTATTTATTTATTTATTCAGCTGCACCGGATATTAGTTGCGGCCTGTGGGATCTAGTTCCCTGACCAAAGGTCACACCCAGGCCCCCTGCGCTGGGGGCGCAGAGTCTCAGCCATTCCACATCTGGGGGTGTCCCTGTCTGTCTTCTGTCTGTCTCATGCTCACTCGTGTCCAATTCTTTGCAACCCTCAGGACTACAGCCCACCAGACTCTTCTGTCCATGGGATTTCCCAGGCAAGAGTACTGAAGTGGGTTGCCATTTCCTTCTCCAGGGGATCTTCCCCACCCAGGGATCAAACCTGCATCTCCTGTGTCTCTTGCATTGCAGGCAGATTCTTTACCCTAGATAAGTTCATTTGTATCATATTTCGGATTCTGCAGATAAATGATATCATATTGTATCTGTCTTTCTGTCTGACTTACTTCACTTGGTATAACTACCTCTAGATCCACTTTGATGCTCCTCTTTATCTAGATGAGAAAACAGGATTTTTAGAGTTTGGACACCTTGCTCCCCACAGCAGCCTGGGAAGGGTCAGAAGCGGGACCCAGACCCTGGACTACCTTGGCCTCGGAGCCGGGAGCAGGAGCAGCCCCGGGCACACTCAGCTTGTCTCCCTGGTCCCTGGTGGGGCTGGGGCTCCCGACTCCACCCTCTGCTGTCTCTTCCCCATCAGTCTGCTCCTGCACCATGAGCCGGGCAGGGCTTTGCTTTGCTGTGAACCTTCAGTTCAGTCGCTCAGTCGTGTCCGACTCTTTGCGACCCCATGAATCGCAGCACGCCAGGCCTCCCTGTTCATTACCATCTCTCGGAGATCACTCAGACTCACATCCATCGAGTCCGTGATGCCATCCAGCCATCTCATCCTCGATTGTCCCCTTCTCCTCCTGCCCCCAGTCCCTCCCAGCATCAGAGTATTTTCCAATGAGTCAACTCTTCGCATGAGGTGGCCAAAGTACTGGAGTTTCAGTTTTAGCATCATTCCTTCCAAAGAAATCTCAGGGCTGATCTCCTTCAGAATGGACTGGTTGGATCTTCTTGCAGTCCAAGGGACTCTCAAGAGTCTTCTCCAACACCACAGTTCAAAAGCATCAATTCTTCGGCGCTCAGCCTTCTTCACAGTCCATCTAACTGTTGCTTCCTGACCTGCATACAGATTTCTCAAGAGGCAGGTTAGGTGGTCTGGTATTCCCATCTCTTTCAGAATTTTCCACAGTTTATTGTGATCCACACAGTCAAAGGCTTTGGCATAGTCAATAAAGCAGAAGTAGATGTTTTTCTGGAACTCTCTTGCTTTTTCCATGATCCAGCGGATGTTGGCAATTTGATCTCTGGTTCCTCTGCCTTTTCTAAAGCCAGCTTGAACATTAGGGAGTTCACGGTTCACGTATTGCTGAAGCCTGGCTTGGAGGATTTTGAGCATTACTTTACTAGCATGTGAGATGAGTGCAATTGTGCGGTAGTTGGAGCATTCTTTTGCATTGCCTTTCTTTGGAATTGGAATGAAAATTGACCTTTTCCAGTCCTGTGGCCACTGCTGAGTTTTCCAAATTTGTTGGCAGATTGAGTGCAGCACTTTCACAACATCATCTTTCAGGATTTGAAACAGCTCAACTGGAATTCCATCACCTCCACTAGCTTTGTTCATAGTGATCCTTTCTAAGGCCCTCTTGACTTCACATTCCAAGATGTTTGGCTCTAGATTAGTGATCACATCATCACCTTGGCACGTCCTTTTCTGTGATGGTTTAGACAATTATTTAAAGAAATCAATTCTAGCACATTGTTTAGAAATTCAAGCAATACTAAAGCTTAAAAAGCAGAAGTGAAAAGTGCCTCTTCATATCTCCTGACCCCAATCCTACTCTCCAGATGTAACTACTAACACCGTGCAGAAAATATTTCTTCAGACTTTTCTGTATGCAGATAAGTGTGTGTGTGTGTGTTTGGGAAGTATTTCTATCTGTCCAAAGTTCTATAATCTACACATCTTTATTCTAAATCACTGTCCATTCTAAGTCCTAAGTTGTGAAAGGGTAACATAAATATGCATTTAAGTTTATCTACATAGCACCTGACCAAAGAAACACCTTCTCTTGGTGGATTTATGGCGGCCCTTGAGTCGAGAATGAGAGAGAGAGAGAGAAGGCGGGATCCCTCCCCTCTCGAGAGACCTGAGGTCACCCAGGGGGAGAGTGCTGCCTACCAGCTCGCACTCGAGGGTGAGCGAGGGTGAGCCTTTGAGCTGAGGGGTGGGGACAAGGGCGGAATGTGGGCTGGGCCAAGTTTAGAATTACAAGTGCCAGAGGAGTGGGAACCACACTTTAAATAGCCATCACCTCCCCTTCCCCCAGATAATTCTTCTCCCCTCTGACCGGACCTCTGGCAGCAACTACACTAAGGTTGGTGCTGTTTTCTTCTCTTTTTCTCTGGGTGTCAGACTTCAGGTGGGGAGGATCCATAAGACTTACAGTTTTGGGATCCTCTCCTAGAAAATATGACATTTATGTGTGATACGCAAAGACTAGCTATTTTCTTGACTTTCTGAAACTTTGATGGCTGCTGATTCAAGGACCAATGTAACTTGGAGAAAGAGGACCCCAGATGAAAGGGGAAGACATTTGGGTTTACTTCTAAGAAAATGAAGGCTCTCTGCTCTGAGACAAGATTGAAAGTTGAAAGAACATAAAACAAGATTGAAAGAAAATAAAAATTCAAGTGCCTGTTATACTATGAAGTGCTTTCATATATGTGTGTGTGTGTGTGTGTGTGTATGTACATATATATACATGTATATATGTACATATATATGAATATATATACACATATATGAAATATATATACATAATGTATATGAAATAGATATATGTATATATGCATCTCTTCATTTAATCCTCATGGCTAAGCGTATCCTGTCATGCCCCTATATAAATCCATCAAGAGTAGGTGTTTCTTTGGTCAAGTGTAGATTAACTTAAACACATATTTATCTTACCCTTTCACAGCTTAGGACTTGGAATGGGCAGTGATTTAGAATAAAGATGTGTAGATTATAAAACTTTGGACAGTTAGAAAAACTTCCCAAATACATACATACACACACAAACACACACACACACATCTGCATATAGAAAATTCTGAAGAAATATTCACTGCACGGTTGTTAGTAGTTACATTTGGAGAGTAAAGCTGGAATCAGGAGATGAAGTGAAGAGATATTTTATAGACAAGCAAACCGAGGCTCAGAGTGATTAATTCATTTCCTGGGAGTCGGGTGGTCTCTGATGCAGAGCTATGGTTTGAATCCAGACTTGCCCTTCAGTCGCACGATGCTGCCTCTGCTAATCAACGTGGCTAAGAGACCTAGGGTGGGCTTCTGTTCTCCTGGGGTCTGCGGGGGATAGAGAAGTGAGGGGGGTAGTGTTTAATCATTGGAAGACTCCCATCGGGCCCAGAACCTGCACAAGACAAGAGGCGACCTTCTCAGAAGGACTGGGGAAGCTTCTGGGGACCAACGGCTTGGGTTTCTCCTTCTTAACCCACAGTTTCTGGAGCCCGTTCCCTCATTTATCAAATAAGCAGCACATTCCTGACCTCTCTCTGGTTTTCTGGATCCCCTGGGGCAGCCCCACTGGGGAGACAGAGCTGCAGGAGGCTCTGTGACCAGATGGGGCTCCTGTGAGAAAGTTCTGTTCCCAGGAACTTTTCTGGGGCGGCATTGCGTAGAAAGAAGCACATGTATCCACTTCTGCAGAGAAGGGACTGCTGTGTACAATCAGAAATACTTACATTAGACTCTCTGCTAAACCCACCAGCCAGTGTAAGCAAGGGAGGTAGCTGAACGAGCAGGACGTCATGGGGTCAGGTCTCGGCTGTGCTACATGGCTGCACGCATGTCATCCAACCTCTCTGATGGGCAGCTCCCTGCTTACAAAGCAGAGGGAACTCCGTCACATCCTAGGGCCGTGTGGACTGAATGGCATAAAGGCATGTAAAGCGCCTGGTCTACGGTAGTTGTTCTCTGAACATGACCACGTCCAATCTCACCCTCAACCCAGTGCGAGTCTAGAATAGAGGCAGGCAGGGTGTAGCCTGCAGCTCTGCGTTCATCTTATGTTGTCGTCTCTGCGGTAACGGAGTCCTGCACGGGCATCGCCAGAAACGAAAAGGAGCCCACGGGTCGTCTTCCTCTTATGCTGCTCTCAGAGAGAGATGCAGGGCTGACTTGGGAAGGTCAGCTCATCTTACTCAGAGTCCCTGGTTCTACTCAGCCTTTCTCGTCTTCTTGCAAGGATCTAAAAAAGCTGACTTTCACATTCCTCTTATAAAATAAAACATGTTTTTGATGAAAATGTAGAAAATATAGATAAGGAAAATATCTCTAAAACCCATCTGCTGAGAGAGAAACATCTTGGTGAATATCCTAATTTTCATGCATGCAAATACTTTATAAGGTATTTTTCCCATCATCATCATGGTACGTGGTCTATTTTGTAGCTGTTTGCACTTCATATTTTGTGAACACCTCTTTGTTTCTTTCTTCTGCGGCACAGTTTTTAATTATTATATAGTAGTCCACTGTCTGAGCCACAATTTATTAACCTAGTTACCACATTTGAACATTTATGTGCTTTCTAATTTTTCATTGTTTTAAGCATGAACATCCTCAGTGCTGAATGTTTACACAGAGTCAGTTATCTCTGTAGGGTAAATTCCCCAAAGGAGAATCGGTGGCTTAAGGGTACATACAAATCCCATCCCTTCAACTGTCCTTGAACACAGAATACAGAGACTGAGGTACACGCTTATGCAGATGAGGCCGGTTGGAGGGTGGCAGAGAGAACTCAGACAGCCCAGGGCAGGTGGGCTCCCCATGTCCACAAGCCGCCACCCGAGGCACCTTCTAGGGGTGCAGTGTCTGTGCCTCAGAGGCAGTGCCTTCTTCCTGAAGCAGGAAGAGAACATATATTCTCAGCCTTTACCAACCAGACATGCCAAGGGGGGTGCAGGTCTGCAGACAGCAGCAGGAGCCACTCTCCTCCCTGGCACTTTTCCTTTGGGAATTTGCTGGAAGGGAAAGGGGAAGCTTTTCTTCCAGGCACCGTCCCCCACCCCCGGCCCCCAGCAGTAGCACAGTGCCCTGTTTGTCTTCCAGGGGGAATGGATAGCAGGGTCTCGGGCACCGCCAGTAATGGAGAGACCAAACCAGTGTGCCCAGGCGTGGAAAAGGCGGCGGAGGATGGTGCCCTGCAGCGAGGCCAGTGGAGCAACAAGATGGAGTTCGTGCTGTCTGTGGCCGGGGAGATCATCGGGCTGGGCAACGTCTGGAGGTTCCCCTACCTCTGCTACAAAAACGGGGGAGGTGAGTTCACCTGAGGTGGGCGCGGTGGGGGAGAGTTGTGNGGGCACCGCCAGTAATGGAGAGACCAAACCAGTGTGCCCAGGCGTGGAAAAGGCGGCGGAGGATGGTGCCCTGCAGCGAGGCCAGTGGAGCAACAAGATGGAGTTCGTGCTGTCTGTGGCCGGGGAGATCATCGGGCTGGGCAACGTCTGGAGGTTCCCCTACCTCTGCTACAAAAACGGGGGAGGTGAGTTCACCTGAGGTGGGCGCGGTGGGGGAGAGTTGTGCCCGCCTGGCGCCTCCTGCCTGGGCAGTGGATGGAGGCTTCCTGCCTCTGTTACAAAAACAGGGGAGGTGAGAGGCACCGCACCCTTCACGCCCGCAAGGCTGTCTCCATCTCCTGCACCTACCGCACTCTGGGGAGCCCCATAGATGCAGAGGATGCTGGAGTTGGAAAAACCCTTAGAAGTCGCTCAGGACCCTGCAGGAGATGCATCTAGACGGGGGTGACGTCCTGGTGCCCATGGTGGCAGCAGAGAAATGCAGGTGTGGGCTGGGACCAGATGGATGGGGGTTTGGGTTCTGGCTCTGCTCCTCACTCCCTGTGACCTGGAGCAAGCCCTCGGACCTCAGGTGGGCACTGAGAACAGAGATGGTTCTTTCTGCCCCTCAAGGTGGTTGTCAGGACTGGAGGTTGTGGGGGCAAAGGGCCTCAGAATCCATGGCTGTGCTGAGGGCGATGTTGGCACCCAGCTGTCCCGTGGCCTCGAGTCTCTGCAACCAGGGCCGCCTGTCCCCCGCCCGCCCTGCCCCGCCCACACCACGTAT
>SJYT01067703.1:338128-348690 GCA_006410635.1 Cephalophus harveyi
GGGGGGGGGGGGGTGTTGGTGGGGGGGGGTGTGCTGGGGGGGGGGGGGGGGGGGGGGGGGGGGGGGGGGGGGGGGGGGTGGTGTGTGGCTGTGTCTCAGAAAAGGAAACGCAGGCCGGGATCATGACCACAGCCCCTGATTCTTCACTGAAGGAGCCGGGGTGTGGAGGTAGGACGTGGCTGCCTCCCCCCAAGGCAGGGCCCTCCCTCTAGCACGCTGGTCCCCAGGAGCTGTTTTGGGGTCCTGGGAGCATCTGCAGAATCCTGACGCCATCGCCCTTCCTCCCACCCCTTCTTCTCCAGTGGGGCACCAGGCCTCAGACTTCCTCTTCTCTTTCCTTGACGGACAACGGCAGCTGGAGGAAGTGCGCTGAGGGGCTCTGGGGCTGGAGGCTGATGCCCAGCTTTGCTCTGAAGGCCCTGAGTCACGCAGGGCCAGTGGGTGGACACACGGGCGGCACCCCTGCCGGCATGATGGGGATCCGCCCAGGACCCCATGGGTCTGTGCAGGGACCCAGACAGGCCAGCTCTTCTGGTTTCTGGCGTTCCCAGAGGCTCACACTTTCTGTGCTCTTCACCCCTCCTTGGCCCCTCAGAGCATAGACCCCACACTTTGTCTCGTCACCTTGGTCTGGAAGGGACCAGACACCTCCCTGTGACCGAGCCCTTCACTGCCGACCTGAGAGAGGGGCAGGGAGGGGGAGGACAGACGCCTCCTAGGTAGGTTTCATCCCCTCCTCCCAGTTCAGTGTTTTTATTTAAACCGGTGGCCCTCAGATCAGGGCTGGGACTCCCAGGGGATTCGAGGATGGTTCTGAGCAGGTTCTGAGGATGCTGGGGTCGTGGTGTGAACCCCCTCGAGGTCATGCGTGCTATCAGCCTGCCTCTGCTGGGCGCTTTCTCCAAGTTCACAGCTGCAAATAGCCGCTTTTGTGCTTGGAGGGAGGACCTTATTGTTGCTAATGTTTGTTGGTTGAGGAGCTCAGGGAGGAAGATGTCCCCAAAGCATAGCATCAGTTCCAAACTAAAAATGCAAGCGCTGTCTTTGGTTCCTTCCAGCTTGGATGTTTGGTAGATCCGATTAGAAGTGAGTCCCAGAGCAGGGGAAAGGCTGAGGTAAGAATATGATGGAGGACAGGTCAACAGTGAAACACGGTAGCTAAAAACCAGAGACGCTGAGAAAGTGGTGTGAAGAAACCGAGTCCAGTGGTTGGGACTTAGGCTTTCAATGCAGAGGATGTGGATTCAGTCCCTGGTTGGGGAGCCAAGATCCCACATGCCTCATGGTCAGGAAGCCAAAACACAAAACAGAAGCAATATTGTAACAAATGCAATAAACACTTAAAAAATGGTCCACATCAAAAACAAAACAAAACAAGAACTTAAAAAAAAAATATATATATATATATAAAATCAGCATCCAACAGAAGATGGGGAAAGAAGGAGTGCCCTCTAGGTAAGTGCGCTCCTTGCCCAGGCATTGTGGCCAGTCCACCCTGAGCACTTGCCCCCCACCTCCTGGCCCCTATGACTTTCTAGAATCAGGCCAACCAATGTAAGTCACCCAACGGTGGTTACACACTGAGAACGCACTACCTGCCAGGAACTGCTCTGAGTTGTGGTGATAAAACGGAAGCAGGACAGACCACCTCCCTGATTTTGTGGGGCTTTCATTCTGGGTGTGGGTGGGGGCGAGACAGACAGTAAACATAGCAAGCAAGAAAATGACACAGCGTATCAGAAGCCGCTGAGCATCGCTGGAGCAGGGTGGGGCGGCCACACTGAGAACACTTGAGTGACAGCCCCTGGGGTCAGGGGTGAGACCCGGTCTTGGGGATATTGGAGGTGGGGAGTACATCCTGGGGCAGGGGAAACAAAAGGTTTTGATGGCCTCAGAGCAGGCGGCTGGCTGGTGTGTCTGGGGAGTCAAAGGAGCGGAGTCCCTGTAAGGGGTGGGCCGTGCAGGGCTTGCCAACCACCGTGAGGTTCGGCTTTCACTCCAGGGCTGGGGAGTCAGGGCAGGAGTTTGAGCAGAGCGGCCAATCTTACCCTTGAACATGATCTCTGTATCTATGGTGCTAAGAACTGATAGCAGAGGCCTCAGGCCGGAAGCAGACCAGTTCCGAGGCTAAGAATCTTGAGGTCTCTTTGCTGTCCTTCTTTTTCACATAACTGCTGACTCTACCTGGATACCCAGATCCTGGTTGCTGCAGAACCCGGGCCTTCAGCTGGAACCTCTCCCGCTCCCTGGACCCTGGGCTACCGGCATCCCAACACCCAGGATGCCCGGGGCTGGAGACCCCGAGTGAGACCACAGCAGAATGTGCCAGAACTGGGCCACTCAGAAACCAGGATCTCAGAGGGAAGGCTGTGGGCGGTGGCGCAGCCAAGCAAACCCCAGCTCTAGACATCAGGGAGAGAGAGCGCATAGGACGCCTTTGCCACGGGCGTTCGACAGCCCCACTGTGCCCTGAGCATGTCCGTAGATACTAAGGAGCAAAGAGAGACAAGGAGTGCATTTCTTCACGCAAGAGTCATGGTTATGTTATTAGTATGTGACGACTGGTTACCATTTTTAGTTAGTGACTCAGTGCCAAGTATTGGTTCAGTAGTGCTGATTACAGCGTGTGATGATTCATGACTCCTCACCGCTGTGTTACTCATGTGGAACGTTTAACAGTTTGTCTTTAAAAAAAATGTCACCTGGAGGGACTTCCCTGGTGGTTCAGGAGCTAAGACTCCAAGCTCCCAATGCAGGGGGCCTGAGTTTGATTCCTGGTCAGGGAAATAGATCCCACAAGCTGCAACTAAGACCGAGTTGCCAAGTAAATAAATAAATTAAAAAAAAAAATGTCACCTGGAACATGAGCGGTGACACCACAGAATGCGCTCTTATTGAGACGGATGTCTAGCAGAATGGTTCTTTTCCAGGATGGGTGTGTGGTGTCTGGCATCCTATGGGGGATGGTGCCAGGACATTT
This sequence comes from Cephalophus harveyi, assembly GCA_006410635.1. Classification (NCBI taxonomy): domain Eukaryota; kingdom Metazoa; phylum Chordata; class Mammalia; order Artiodactyla; family Bovidae; genus Cephalophus; species Cephalophus harveyi. The sequence goes on from SJYT01067703.1 coordinate 341,109, forward strand.
GAAAATTGAGGGAGGAGATTGAGTGGGGGCTTTGGGGGAGCAGGTAACCGTGACTCCATTCTCCTGCTCCAGGACTGGATATGTCTTGCAGGGGTGGTGGGTAGATTGAGTGGGGGCTTTGGGGGAGCAGGTAACCGTGACTCCATTCTCCTGCTCCAGGACTGGATATGTCTTGCGGGGTGGTGGTTATGGCTCAGATGAGGAAATAGTCAGTGTCTCCAGGACTCCCTGGTGGGCACACGGGTCCCTCTTGGGCTCCATCCCTTCTCTAACTCCCTCCCCAGTTGGGGCCAGTGACTCTGCCTGGTGGGTGTGGACTTTGTCCCTTACGGCCAGCTGCCGAGGTGCTCAAGGAGGCAGAGGAGGAGGGGAACAGACTGACCACCAGGCCCGGTGCAGTTAAACGTTGGCTTGGTTTACTGGGAAAGAGCAGGTGGCATAGAGATGGGAGGAGCGGCCTGGAGACTCCCCTCCTAGCCCCGCCTCTCTCTTTGCTCTTTATTTGATGTTTCTAACTCTCAGTAGTGACAGCTCATTTCAGCTTCTGGATTCTCTCTTTCCTAATTCTCTCCTCCTGCCCAGCGAGTCTTGGACTGATTTGTGTACTTACTTGCCTGAGTTGTTTATGATCTTTCTTTGCCCTTATAGTCACCAAGCGTCTCCCTCAGTGCTTGAATTATGCATGGACTACACGCCAAGAGACTTGGAAGGCAGAGAACTGGAGGAGTTGATTCCTTACCACCAACTTTTGTTTTAGCAATTTTAGTATGGTATAATTGGCTTACAATAAATGGCACACATTTGAAGTGTACAGCTACATAAGTTTTGCCATAGGTATACACCCTTGAGACCATCACCACTATCAAGATAATTAATGGGGACTTGCAGGTGATCCAGTGGTTAGGACTCCAAGCTTCCATTGCAGGGGGCACAAGTTTCATCCTTGGCTGAGGAACTAAGATCCCACATGCTGCATGGCATGGCCAAAATATAACCTAAAAGAAAAAAAAAAGACTGTGAATATATCCATCACTCCCTCAAATTGCTTCCTGATCCTTTCTCCCACCCACAACCTCTGCAACCCCATCTCAATACAACCACAAACCTGTTTTGTTTTTTTAAAGATTTTTGACGTAGACCATTTTTAAAGTCTTTATTGAATTTGTTACAGTATTGCTTCTGTTTTATTTTTTTTATGTTTTGGTTTTTTGGGGGCTGAGAGGCATGTGGAATCTTAACTCCCTAATCAGGAACTGAACCTGCATCTCCTGCTTTAGAAAGTGAAGTCTTAATCCGTGGACCACCAGGGAGGTCTCTGTTTTTGAAAGATGTAACTATTTCCAGCTTTACTGATTTATTTCTGATCCATAATATATGTAAGTTTAAGGCAGACAATTTGATTTGATACAAGTATATATTGCAAAATCATTACCACAGTAGGGTTAGTTAACAATTCCATTCCTTCATATCATTACCTTTTCTTGGTGGTGATAGCTTTTAAGATCTATACTCTTAAGAACTTTCTAGTATATGAAACTGTATCATTCACTGTAGTCACCACACTGTACAGTTCTAGCCCCAGGAAATGTTCATCTTATAATGAACTGTGTACCCGTTGAGTATCTCCTCATGTCTCCCACCCCCAGCCTCTGGCAACCACCATTCTACTCTCTGCCTTGATGAATCTGACTATTTTGAGATCCCACATAGAAGTGATAACACACAATATATTTACTTTACTTTCTCTGTATAACTTATGTCACTTAGCATGATACCCTCAAGGTCCATCCATGGTAGCAAAGCATGGAATTTCCTTCTGTCTTATGGCTGAATAATACCCCACTATACGTATAGCATTTTCTTTATCCATGCTGTCCCTGTGCGCTAGTTTGCATTTCTTAGACTTGTCTATAAATGGAATCATGCCTTGGCTTCTTTGACTTAGCATAATTACTTTGAGATTCATCCATCTTTTTCGTGTCTCAGTAGTTCCTTTCTTGTTATTGCTGGATAGTATTGTAGCTCAGTCAGTAAAGAATCCACCTGCAATGCAGGAGACCTGGGTTCAGTTCCTGGGTCAGGAAGATTCCCTGGAGAAGGGAATGGCTACCCATTCCATATTCTTGCCTGGAGAATCCCACGGACAGAGGAGCCTGGCAGGCTACAGTCCATGGGGTCGCAAGAGTTGGACACGACTTAGTGACTAGACCACCATTCCATTAGATGGGTGGACTGCTGTTTATCTCTTCTCCTGTTTATGGACATTTGTTTTTTTTCTAGGTTTTAGATATTACAGATGAATCTGCTAAGAACATTTGTATACAAGTCTTTGTATAAACATATGCTTTCACCTCCCTTGAGTAAACACTTAAGTGTGGAATGACAGGATTATATGGTAATGCACCTTTAGTTTTTAAGAAATTGCCAAACGCTTTTCCAAAACAGTTGTGCCATTTTACATTCCTGCTAACAGTGTATGCGGGTGCCAGCTTTTCCACATCTTCACCAATACTTGGTCTTTTTTTTTTTTTCTTTTACTTTTTTTGGCTGCTCCACGCACATGCGAGGCTTGTGGGATCTTTTCCTGATCAGAGATGGAACTGCAGTCCTCACATTGGGAGCATGGAGTCTTAACCACTGAATCACCAGGGAAATTCCTGGTCTGTCTTTTTAATTTTTAATTGGTGTGTAGCATTACCTCATTATTTAAATTTATAATGACTAATGATATTGAACATCTTTTTATGTGCTTATTTGCAACTCACATATTTTTTTCTTTTTCTTTTTTTGGTGAAAACCTGTTCAAATCTTCTGACCATTCGAAAAAAAAAAAGGGCTGTTTGTTTTCTTACCGTCTTAGCCACTGGATCACAGGGAAGTCCTTCTTTTCTTTTTAATTACACTTTATTGAGTTATGACTGGCTTACAAACAGCTGTACACATTTAACATATCAATTCGAGTTTTGAGGTAAACACATACCTGTGAAACCATTCCCACAGTCAATGTCATAAACATATCCATCACCTCCAGAAGTTTCCTTTTGTCCTTTTTTATTTTAATTTTTTTGTGATAAGAACACAATATAAGATTCATCTTCTTAGTACATTTTTTTAAATTTATTTTCTTAATTGAAGGATAATTGCTTTACAGAATTTTGTTGTTTTCTGTCCAACCTCAACATGAGTCAGCCATAGGTATACATATATCTCCTCCGTTTTGAACCTCCCTCCCATCTGCTTCCCCATCCCACCCCACTAGGTTGATACAGAGCCCCTGTTTGAGTTTCCTGAGCCATACAGCAAGTTCCCATTGGCTATCTATTTTACATATGGTAATGTAAGTTTCCATGTCACTCTTTCCATATAGCTCACTCTCTCCTCCCCTCTCTGCATGTCTACAAGTCTCTTCTCTATGTCTGTTTCTCCATTGCTGCCCTGTAAATAAATTCTTCAGTACCATTTTTCTAGATTCCATATATATGCATTAGAATACAATATTTATCTTTCTTTCTGACTTACTTCACTCTGTATAATAGGTTCTAGGTTCATCTACCTCCTCAGAACTGACTCAAATGTGGTCCTTTTTATGGCTAAGTAATACTCCATTATATGTACCACAGCTTCTATATCCATTTATCTGTCGATGGACATCTAGGTTGCTTTCATGTTCTAGCTATTGTAAATAGTGCTGCAGTGAACAACAGGATACGTGTGTCTTTTTCAATTTTGGTTTCCTCGGGGTATATGCCTAGAAGTGAGACTGTTGGGTCATACAGTGGTTTTATTCCTAGTTTTTAAGGAATCTCCATTCTGTCTTCCATAGTGGCTATGAAGGAAAGTTGCATGGCTCGAGGTAGCCTGGAGTTAAAACTCCCCTCCAGGTCCTTCCCACCATCCTATGCAAAACAAAGAACTCTCTCACCCGAAGGAAAAATGGACTTTAGGTTGACTATGCCCAGCTCCCAGCCAGTCCAGCCTCTGGCCAATCTCCAAAATTCCTTGCCCCAGCCATTTAAGAGATAACTACTCAGAAAAACCTTGGAGAAGAACAGGCCCCCTTAAGACAGTAACTTTCCACATACATGCCTATACATACGTACTCATTTCTTAGGTTAGTGCAGCAGCTCGCTAATCTGACTGCTGCCCCTTCTCACCTCATTAAAGGCCATCTGTCCCTGTAAAGTGCCAGCCTCGTTCTTTTTCTGAACCTCGCTTTCTCTAACTCCCTTACCCTACAGGCTGTATCAATTTACATTCCCACCAACAGTGCAAGAGCGGTCCCTTTTCTCCACACCCTCTCCAGCATTTATTCTTTGTAGACTTTTTGATGATGGCCTTTCTGATTAGTGTAAGGTGATATCTCATTGTGGTTTTGATTTGCATTTCTCTAATAATGAGCTATGTTGAGCATCTTTTTATCTGTTTGTTAGTCACCTGTATGTCTTCTTTGGAGAAGTGTCTGTTTAGGTCTTTTCCCCACTTTTTGATTGGGTTGTTTGTTTTTCTGGCATTGAGTTGTATGAGCTGCTTGTATATTTTGGAAATTAATCCTTTGTCAGTTGTTTCATTTGTTATTATTTTCTCCCATTCTGAGGGCTGTCTTTTCACCTTGCTTATAGTTTCCTTTGCTGTGCAAAAGCTTTTAAGTTTAATCAGATCCCACTTGTTTACTTTTGTTTTTATTTCCGTTACTCTAGGAGGTGGGTCATAGAGGATCTTGCTTTGATTTATGTCATCAAGTGTTTTGCCTATGTTTTCCTCTAAGAGTTTTATCGTTTCTGGTCTTACATTTAGGTCTTTAATCCATTTTGAGTTTATCTTTGTGTATGGTGTTAGAAAGTGTTCTAATTTCATTCTTTTACATGTAGCTGTCCAGTTTTCCCAGTACCATTTATTGAAGAGGCTGTCTTTGCCCCATTGTTAAAAATAAGGTATCCATAGGTGCATGGGTTTATTTCTGTGTTTTTTATCTTGTTCCATTGGTCTATATTTCTGTTTTTGTGCCAGTACCGCACTGTGTTGATGACTGTGGCTTTGTAGTATAATCTGAAGAGAGGAAAATTTATTACTCCACTTTCATTCTTCAAGACTGCTTTGGCTATTCAGGGTCTTTCATGTTTCCATATGAATTGTGAAATTTTTTGTTCTAGTTCTGTGAAAAATGCCATTGGTAATTTGATAGGGATCGCACTGAATCTGTAGATTGCATTTGGTAGTATAGTCATTTTCACAATATTTAAGGAACATGGAATATCCTACCCAGGAACATGGACTATCTCTCCATCTGCTTATTTCGGCTTTGATTTCTTTCACCAGTGTCTTATAATTTTCTGTGTACAGTTCTTTTGTCTCCTTAGGTAAGTTTATTCTTAGATATTTAATTCTTTTGTTGCAATGGTGAAAGGGATTGATTCCTTAATTTCTCTTTCTGATTTTTCATTGTTAGTATATAGAAATGCAAGTGATTTCTGTGTATTGATTTTGTATCCTGCAACTTTGCTAAATTCACTGATTAGCTCTAGCAATTTTTTGATACTATCTTTATGGTTTTCTATGTACAGTATCATGTCATCTGCAAACAGTGGGAGCTTTACTTCTTTTCCAATCTGGATTCCTTTTATTTCTTTTTCTTCTCTGATGGCTGTAGCTAGGACTTCCAGAACTATGTTGAATAACAGTGGTGAAAGTGGACACCCTTGTCTTGTTCCTGATCTTAAGGGAGATGCTTTCAGTTTTTCACCATTGAGAACAATGTTTGCTGTAGGCTTATCATATATGGCCATTACTATGTTGAGGTAGGTTCCTTCTGTGCCCATTTTTTTTTAAGTTTTAATCATAAAAGGGTGCTGAATTTTGTCAATGGCTTTTTCTGCATTATTGAGATTATCATATGGTTTTTATCTTTCAATTTGTTAATATGGTATATCACATTGATTGATTTGTGTATATTGAAGAACACTTGAATCCCTGGAATAAACCCAACTTGATCATGGGGTATGAGCTTTTTGATGTGTTGCTGAATTCTGTTTGCTAAAATTTTGTTGCAGATTTTGCATCTATGTTCATTAGTGATATTAGCCTGTAGTTTTCTTTTTTTGTGTTGTCTTTGTCTGGTTTTGGTATCAGGGTGATGGTGGATTCATAGAATGAGTTTGGAAGTATTCCTTCCTCTGCAGTTTTTTTGAAAGAGTTTTAGAAGGATGGGCATTAGCTTTTCTCTAAATGTTTGATATAATTCTCCTGTGAAGCCATCTGGTCCTGGGCTTTTGATTTTGGGGGGAGATTTTTGATCACAGCTTCAATTTTAGTGTTTATAATTGGGTTGTTCATAATTTCTATTTCTTCCTGGTTCAGTCTTGGATGACTGAACTTTTCTAAGAATCTGTTCATTCCTCCCAGGTTACCCATTTTATTGCCACGTACTTGTTCACAATAGTCTCTTCTACTACTCTATATTTCTGCATTGCCTGTTGTAACCCCTCCTTTTTCATTTCTAATTTTGTTGATTTGATTCTTCCTTTTTTCTTGATGAGTCTGGCTAAAGTTTTGTCAATTTTGTTTATCTTCTCAAAGAACCAGATTTTAGTTTTATTAATTTTTACTATTGTTGTTTTCATTTCTTTTTCAATTATGTCTGCTCGGATCTTTATGATTTCTTTCCTTCTACTAATTTTGGGGGTTTTTTGTTCTTCTTTTTCCAGTTGTTTTAGGTGTAAAGTTAGGTTGTCTATTTGATGTTTTTCTTGTTTCTTGAGGTAGGATTGTATTGCCATAATCTTTCCTCTTAGAACTGCTTTTGTTGCATCCCATAGGTTTTGAGTTGTTGTGTTTTCATTGTCATTTGTTTCTAGAAATGTTTTGATTCCCCTTTTGATTTCTTCAGTAACCTGTTGGTTATTTAGAAACGTGTTGTTTGATCTCCATGTGTTTGTGTTTCTTAGTTTTTTTTCTTCTAATTGATATCTAGTCTCATAGTGTTGTGGTCAGAGAAGATGCTTGATATGATTTCAATTTTCTTAAATTTACTGAGGTTTGATTTGTGACCCAAGATGTGGTCTATCCTGGAGAATGTTCTGCGTGCACTTGAGAAGGAGGTGTATTCTTCTGCATTTGGATGGAAAGTCCTGAAGATATCAATGAGATCCATTTCATCTAATGTATCATTTAAGACTTGTGTTTCCTTATTAATTTTCTGTTTTGATGATCTGTCCTTTGGTGTGAGTAGGGTGTTAGTCTCCTACTATTATTGTGTCACTGTCAATTTCTCCTTTTATGTCTGTTAGTGTTTGTCTTATGTATTGAGGTGCTCCTATGCTGGGTGCATAGGTATTTACAATTGTTATGTCTTCCTCTTGGATTGATCCCTGGATCATTATGTAGAGTCCTTCCTTATCTCTTGTAATCTTCTTTATTTTAAGGTCTATTTTGTCTGATATGAGGATTGCTTCTCCAGCTTTCTTTTGCTTCCCATTTGCATGGAATATATTTTTCCATCCTCTTACTTTCAGTCTATATGTGTCTTTAGGTCTGAAGTGGGTTTCTTGTAGACAGCATATATATGGGCCTTTTTTTTTTTTTTTTT
>SJYT01067703.1:349759-374188 GCA_006410635.1 Cephalophus harveyi
CTGGAAGAAACACAAGCTGGAATCAAGATTGCCGGGAGAAATATCAATAACCTCAGATATGCAGATGACACCACCCTTATGGCAGAAAGTGAAGAGGAGCTAAAAGGCCTCTTGATGAAAGTGAAAGAGGAGAGTGAAAAAGTTGGCTTAAAGCTCAACATTCAGAAAACGAAGATCATGGCATCTGGTCCCATCACTTCATGGGAAATAGATGGGGAAACAGTGGAAACAGTGCCAGACTTTATTTTTTTGGGCTCCAAAATCACTGCTGATGGTGACTGCAGCCATGAAATTAGAAGACGCTTACTCCTTGGAAGAAAAGTTATGTCCAACCTAGATAGCATTTTCAAAAGCAGAGACATTACTTTGCCGACTAAGGTCCGTCTAGTCAAGGCTATGGTTTTTCCTGTGGTCATGTATGGATGTGAGAGTTGGACTGTGAAGAAGGCTGATCGCCGAAGAATTGATGCTTTTGAAGTGTGGTGTTGGAGAAGACTCTTGAGAGTCCCTTGGACTGCAAGAAGATCCAACCAGTCCATTCTGAAGGAGATCAACCCTGGGATTTCTTTGGAAGGAATGATGCTAAAGCTGAAACTCCAGTACTTTGGCCATCTCATGCAAAGAGTTGACTCATTGGAAAAGACTCTGATGCTGGGAGGGATTGGGGGCAGGAGGAGAAGGGGACGACCGAGGATGAGATGGCTGGATGGCATCACTGACTCGATGGATGTGAGTCTGAGTGATCTCCGAGAGATGGTGATGGACAGGGAGGCCTGGCGTGCTGCGATTCATGGGGTCACAAAGAGTCGGACACGACTGAGCGACTGAACTGAACTGAACTGAACTGATATATATGTTCCTATTGCCATTTTCTTAATTGTTTGGGGTTGATTTTGTAGATCTTTTTCCTTCTGTTGTATTTCTTGACTATATAAGTTCTTTCAATATTTGTTGTAAAGCTGGCTTGATGGTACTGTATCCTCTTAATTGTTGCTTGTCTGAAAAGCTTTCTATTTCTCCATCAATTTTGAATGAGATCCTTGCCAAGTACAGTAATCTTGGTTGTAGATTTTTCCCTTTCAGTACTTTAAATATATCCTGCCATTCCTGTTGCTAATGGGTGGTACCAAGGGACCAAAGCTTGAGGTGATCTGGTGGAGCATCTCTCAAAGCACACTGCAAGCTCAAGTCAGAAGAAGTCACTCAGATGAGCTCAAGCCAATTCCTTGACTTCTCTGTGCCTCAGTTTCCTCACTGCCTCAGCCACTCCCAGCAACTCAAGAAATACACTTTTGCTTTGTCTAACCACTGAGATTTGGCAGAATAATAGGTACTACAGCATAGGTCTAACCTATTTTGATGTATACAGAAGTTAAAACAATCTCAGAGCAAGAATAGGTATATAGGCTCATTCCTGGCAGCAGAACCTGCAAGGCCTTGTTAGTTGGCTCCTGCCCTTTAGCATGGCCCCCCAGAGAACAGTCAGGCCCATGGATGAGACAGCCTTTGCAGAAGTCCAGGAATCCAGTTGAGTGGTTCCATCAAGCAGATATAGGGACCTTCTCCTGCTGCTGGTGGCAGGTGTTCCAGAAGTTTGTGTGTCCTGTTATCCAGTGCAGCCCCTCCTCCTTCTTAGCACAGTTTTAAGAAAGCAATTAGATATTGTTCACTACAGGCACTGCGGTTACAATAGAGCTCTAGGACATATTCATTTTAGGTAACAGAAACTTTGTACCCTTTGACTAATAACTCCCTGTTTCCCCTTCCTCAGACCCTGGTAATCACCAATCTATACTCTGCTTCTGTGAATTTGTTTCAGACCCCAGAGGGTATTCTAGATAGGCTGTCATCCTTTTTTTTTTTTTTTGGCCTTATTGCCTTGACTAGAATCAATACTGATGGAAACAGTATTGAATAGAAGTGGTAAGAAATAGTAAGACTAGACACCCTTGTCTTGTTCTTGATCTCAGAAGTTAAGCAGTGTTTCACCATTATTTGTAGATGTTATCTGCAGATGTTTTATAAATACCTTTTTTCAGATTGAGGGTTTCCTTCTGTTCATCATTTGCTGAGAGTTTTTTTTTTTAATCACAAATAGCTGTTAGATTTTGTCAAATGCCTTTCTTGCATTTGTTGAAGTGATTATATGGCCTTTTTGTCTTTAAATTTATTAATATGATATACAGATTGATTTTTTGAATGTTAACTTTGTATTCCTGGGGTAAACCCCACAATGTAACGTGTTATCCTTTTTATTAATACATGTTGTTGGATCTGATTTGCTAAAAAATTTTTTAGAATTTTGCATCTATGTTCATCAAAGTTTGACCTATAGTTTTCTTTTCTTGTCTTTGCCTGCTTTTCTTATCAGGGTAATGCTAGCTTTGTAGAATCAGTTGGAAAGAATTCCTTTTACATTCTCTGGAAGAGTTTCTATAGAACTGGGATTATTTCTTAAACGTTTGGAATGTCCCCAGCCCTGCATAAGCACCACTGGATTCAATCCTTTTGAGAGATAGTTTCCCTTCCCTGGGTGATTTCCTCACACATATGTACTGACCAGTACTCAGCTTCAAGCTAGTAGGAGACCCTCTGCAGATATTTGGGTCTCTCTATACACATTTCTTTTCTCTTTTTTGTCTGTGCTGGGTCTTCACTGTAGCGCTCAGGCTCTCTAGTTGTGGTGTGCTTAGCTGCCCCCAAGGCATGAGAGATAATAGTTCCCCGATGAGTGATTGAACCTGAGTCCCCTGCACTGGCAGGCTGATTCTTGACCGCTGGACCACCGGGGAAGTCCCTCTCTGTGCACATCTCTGCTCCCTGGGATTCTGTCCTATGAACTCCCTGCCCTGATGCAAGGTCTGTCTCCAGATCCCACCTCCTTTTACGGTCGCAAAGACCTCAGTCGTCTGAACAGAGTCGGTTACTGACACTTTTTTCTTTCCTAATGATTTTCCTTCAGACTGACGTTAGACGATTTTTAGGGAGAGACTGTAGCTCTCGTTAGTAAAGAAGCTGTGGACGACCTGACACCCGAGACACTTACGAGCACCAAAGACCCTAAGGTCCTCGAGGAAGCTACCGGTGTCCAATACACAAAAAATCCGCTATTGACTTCAACTACCCTTCATGTGGAACCATCCATATCTGCCTTTGAAATCTCACTTCTTTCCCTGACCAGTCCAGGATTCATTGAACTACTGTGAACTGGAGACGGACCAAGGTCTGTAGATCTGGTCACAAGGGTCAAAAAGTGGTGTGGGGGGCTGGGGGCGGAACCTTCGTCACCACCATCCTCCTCGACCTGAACCTGGTGTTCTTCCGATGACGGTTCCTAGTGTGTCGGACAAAGGGTGGACGTCCACGGAAGAAGTAGGGGATGGAGTAGAAGGAGAAATGGACGCCGTAAGGACAGAAGGAGGACCTCTGCCGCGACCCGGTCATGTGGTCAGTTCCCCCGTAGTGACGGACCTCCTTCTAGACGGGGTAGAAACTCCCACTCAGCGAGCACGGACTGTGGTCTCAGAGACGTGGTCCAATATTTGACGTAAACCTTATTGACCCCCCAAGTCGTCGTCACGATTACCTCTATTCGGGGACCCAGAAATACAATTTGGAAGGTGAACACTGAGTCACCTGTACTCAAACTCGTTCGAGTCCCTCTCTCACTTCCTGTCCCTTCGGAACGCATGACGACAAGTACTCCAGTGTCAGCCTGTGTTGACTCATTGACTTGTTGAGGTGAACACCCGGGTTCTGTCTTGATCAGTGAGTCGGCTCGTCTCCTACCTCCTCTTCTGCCCCAACTCCCACCGTGTTTCCGAAATCGATTATTTATCTCACGTTTCGATAAAATCGACATGGACATACATAAAACGTTATGTATGTTTATTAAAACACGAAAATTTTTGGATAATAATCAATGGAAAGCATTTAAAAAGAGATTTTTTTATTTTTTAATTCATTTTTAGTTTGGGGATATTTTTTTTTTTTTTTGGCTGTGCCATGCAGCTTGTGGCCTTTTAGTTCCCCAACCAGGGATTGAGCCCAGGCTCTTGGCAGTGAGAGTACAGAGTCCTAACCACTGGACAGTCAGGGAAGTCTCTAAAAAGAATTTTAATGAGAAAAAAATCCATTAATAATTCTACCCTCTTTGGACTTTCTTGGTGGTCCAGTGATTAAGTAGACTCCACACTTCCACTGCTGGAGGCCTGGGTTCAATCCCTGGTTGGGGAACTAAGATCCCCCAAGCCTCAGGGCACTGCCAAAATAAATAAATAAATAATTCTACTATCTTGACACAGCAGTTACTTAGGGTGTTTTAATATTCCTCTCTCTTTAGGATTTTCTTTAAATTTCTATTTTGAAATAATTATATGTTCACAGAAAGTTGCAAAAGTAGCCCAGGAGTGTCATGTGTACCCATCAGCCAGTTTTCCTTCATGGTAAAAATTTTATATAGCAATGTAACAACCTGGAAATGGACATTGGTACCATCCACAGACTTTGTTCAGGTTTCACCCGTTTCCATGCACTCGCTTGTGTGAGGGTATGTATGTGTAATTGTGTGTAATTGTATCACTTGTGTGGATGTGTGCGACCACCACCACTGTTCCATGACTACAAAGACCTCCACTCCACTGCCCCTGTATAGTTGCATTTACCCCCTCCCTGCCCTCATCCCTAACCTCTGACAACCATCGATCTGTTCTCTATCTCTGTGATTCTGTCATTGGGGAGCGCTATGTAAATGGAGTCATGCAGTGTGTGACTTTTGAGATCCACCGTTTCACTCAGCATCATGCCCTGGAGATACACCCAGATTGCTCTGGTATCAACGTGCGTGTGTGTGTGTGTGTATGTGCTAAGTCACTTCAGTTGTTTTCGACTCTGTGACCCCCTGGACTAGCCCTCCAGGCTCCTCTGTCCGTGGGATTCTCCACGCAAGAATACTGGAGTGGGTTGCCGTGCCCTCCTCCAGGGGCTCTTCCCGACCCAGGGATCAAACCCGAGTCTCTTCCATCTGCTGCGTTGGCAGGCGGGTTCTTTCCCACTGGAGCCACCTGGGAAGCTCCTGGTATCAGCGGTTCATTCCTTTTTATTACTGAGCCGTATTCCATGGCATGGATGAGTGTCCTATGATTTATTTAACCATTCACCCATTGAAGAACATTTGCTTTGTTTGTAGTTTGGAGAGATTTCTTTCACTATTTCTTTCTCTATATTAAAATTTATGTGTCTATTAGTTTGAAATATACAGTTTTTTTCTTTGTTTTTCTTTTTTTGTTTTTCTTTTTAAGAATTTTTTCCTACTTATTTGTGTTTCTGTTTAGTTATTTTCCATTTTCTACACAGCAATCATTGAGTTGCATAAACTTTCATCAGATGCATATATCAAAATTTATGCTTATTTTTGATCACTTATAAAATTGTTATACCCTGCTATCATGTATCTTGGTAGAAATAGCTCCCCTCTTTTTTAAATTATTTCTTTGGGATAAATTCCCAAGTTCAGAATCACAGGATCAAATGGACAACCAAGTCGATGTCTCTTGATCTGGCTTACGAAAGTGTTATACTGACGTACAGTCACTGAACTTGAGTAAGGACTTTCTCCCATATCTGTAACAGCTCTGAGTTATGACCCTAGTTCCCAAACTTGTCGGCACATTGGAAACACCCCAGGACCTTCAAAACATCCTGAGGCTTGTACCCCACCCCCAGAGGTTGTGATTAAATTGGTCTGGCATCTAGACTGGGCTTTAGAATTTTAAAAATATCTCCAGGTAATTCTCCTAATATGTGGACAAGTTTGGAACTCACCGAGTGACAGCATCTGTAGAAATGTTCGCTGTGTTACGGATGCAGAATGTTACCCACTCCTCGTTTCAGTTTGCACACCTAGGATGAGGGAGCGTGAGGGCGTTTTGAGGACGCTCGTTCACTATGTGCACTTGCTCCTCGGTGAACTGTCTCGTCCTGCTCTTAGCACGTGTTTTTATATTTTAGAAATAGATCAGATGAATTCCAGGGAACATAAGCGGTTGGAATCTCAGAGTTAGCCTTACACGTGTGTAAAATAACTTGGAACCAGTGAAGTTTCAGCACCGAGACTGATGCGAGTTCATGGGAAGCAGGGCAGAGAAGCAGGGTGGGGCAGCAGGGCTGGGGAGGAGAGCAGGAAGCCCGGGTCCCGAATCCCATGTCTTAGGACACCCCCAGTGGAGCACAAACCCTCTCCCGAGCAGGGGTGGGCAGGAGAGTGAGACACCTGCCCGCTGCCCCAGCCCGGTCTGCCCTCCCTGCGCCCTCCAGGCATCGGCTACGCCTCCCAGATGATCGTCACCCTCCTCAACATCTACTACATCATCGTCCTGGCCTGGGCCCTCTTCTACCTCTTCAGCAGCTTTACCGTCGACCTGCCCTGGGGGAGCTGCCGCCACGACTGGAACACGGGTGAGGCCACCCCTCCTGCTTGGCCACGGTGACCGGGGAGAGGGATGGTCCCTGCACCCTGGCACCTAGGCCCCCACCCTGTACTTGGGGTGCTCTAGAAGTCTTCCAAGGACATCACGGAGGCCTCACACCAAAGACAAGAGTGAGAACCCACCAGCATCACAGGGAAAATGTCACAGGCCTTTTTTAAAAAGCAAGTTTACTTACTTACTGTTTGCTTGTGCTGGGTCTTTGCTGCTGCAAGCGCTTTTCTCTCGTGGTAAGTGGTGGCCACTCTCTAGATCCGGTGCCTGGGTTTCTCATTGCGGTGGCTTCTCTTGCTGGGGAGCGCGGGCTCTAGGCACACAGGGTTCGGTAGCTGCCGCACGTGGGCTCAGTAGTTTTGGCTTCCGGTCCCTGGAGCACAGGCTCTGTAGTCGTGACATAGAGGCTTAGTTGTTCTTCGGCACGCAGAATCATCCCGACCCAGGGATCAAACCCACGATCCACTGAGCCACAGGAAAAGTCCTACAGACTTTGTAAAAAATTCATGGGTTCCATCAAACACATTACAAATGCATGTATTATGAAGACAGAACTGACTTCATTTTGTGCAGTTTAGCCCTTTATGTGATCTGAGACATGGTTAGTTTGATATATGTATATATTGTATACAATGTATATATTGTATATATGTATATATTGTATACAACACATATATACAGTATATGTATATATTATATGTGTATATATATTATATATAATATATATGTATATATTATTTCATTTATTTGTTTCTCATGTCTTCTTTCTGATGCTATTTTAGGCCTTTTCAACTCTCAGTTCATCTGGACTGAACCAGGGGATATGCCATTTTATACAGTATCTCTATCATTTATAATAGCAAATAATTGTCTCTTGTGGTTCCATTTTAAGACAGGAGCCCATAAGGCCATAGAACTCCTGAGTCTAATGAATAGAAAGTAAACATTAAATTAAAGATAAAATTAAAAGTTACCTAGAGTAGTGCTGTCTAGAAGAACCGCCTGGGGTGATGAACGTCCTTGGTACTCTCTGACCCAGCAGCCACGAGGCGCCCCTCACCCCCACACTGTGTGCTGTCTCTCCAGGCCTTCCTTCCTTTGTTCCTCTTGCCACCACCTCCGTGCCACTACTTTTCAAGTGAAAAGTCCAGTCCTGGATGTCCCTCCCTGAGGGTCACGGATCCGCTAGGTTCTGCTCAATGTGTCTGCTAGCGACTGTCCCAGCCCCGGGCCCTGGCACTCACCCAGCTTTTTCTCTTTGTTGGTTTGGTTTGCGCTTAGTGCTGTGTGCTATATCCTGAGCTCTCAAAACATACTTGTGGAATGAATCAAGTTTTAAAAAATCTGTTCTGTTCGGATGTTTTCTTTGTTGTGTTTCTTCTTCTCCTCTCTTTATTTCCCCTTCCCCTCCCTCTCTCCCTCCCTTCCCCCCACCTTTTTTTTGGAATATTTGGCTGTTGGGTCCTTGTTGCTGCTCATGGGCTCTCTAGCTGTGGCCCACAGGCTTAGTTGCTCCTAGGCTTGTGGGATCTTAGTTCCCTGTGCTGTGCTTAGTGCCTCAGTCATGTCCAACTCTTTGCGACCCCATGGACTGTAGCCTGTCAGGCTCCTCTTTCCATGGGGATTCTCTAGGCAAGAATACTGGAGTAGGTTGCCATGCCCTCCTCCAGGGGAATCTTCCCAACCCAGGGAGGAATCCAGGTCTCCTGCGTTGCAGGCAGATTCTTTACCAGCTGAGCCACCAGGGAAGCCTAAGAATACTGGAGTGGGTAGCCTATCCCTTTCCAGGGCATCTTCCTGACCCAGGAATCAAACCAGGATCTCCTGCACTACAGGTGGATTCTTTAGCAGCTGAGTTACCAGGGAAGCCTGACCAGGGACCAGTTCCCCACCCAGGGATCAAACTCGAGTCCCCTGCACTGGAAGGTGGATTCTTAACCACTGGACCCTCAGGGCAGTCCCCAGCTCCCAGATCCTCTGCAGGTGGAACTTAACACGCTTTGCTGAGCAGGACCCCAGCCCTCACTTCCTCACAGATGGGTGATGACAAGTCATCTCTGAGAAGATTCGCTTTCTCGTGCATGGTGGGGAAAATGCTCTCTATCTTAGTATTTTGCAGGATTGTTGTCCTGGTAAAATGCAAAGAAGGGTGTGAACACTTTGTGAAAAGTCTGAAGGCATAGAGGGGTAATTGAGAGCCACTATTTATGGAGCGCCCTGGAATCTCATTTTCATTTAATCCCCTTATCGGCCCTGCACACAGCTCTTCTCATGTGCATCTCAGTCCGACAGGACTGAGGCTTAGAGAGCCTCTCAGTGAATAACCTGGGGTGGGTGGAGAGTGGGATTCAAGCCACAGCCTCCTGACCTGTACCCTGCTCTTAGCCATGACTGCACCACTTCCCTGGAGGGCGTCCTGATTGTTCCTCAAAAGTCGTGAGCCCATCCAGGACGCGGCCCAGAAATATTTGTCTATTTGAAGCAGTGTGCAAAGCATCTTTGCTGATGCTGCCTGGTCTTGCTTTAATTAGAATGTGCAGCTGCGACCCACCCCCACCTCCCACCCCCTCTGCCATGGAGAAGTGGGAAAGGGTGCCATGGGTTTGATGAGGTTATTATGTCTTTCGTGTCTTATTGTGAGACTGCTTTGTTTAGATAACTTCAGCCCAGACACCTTCCTTCCTAGTTTCCTAAAGTTCCCCCCACTCTCTGGTCACACTGGCCAGTGATCTTTCTCTTGCTCCCCTGACCCCTGGCCGCCCACAGAGCGCTGCGTGGAGTTCCAGAGGACCAATGGCTCTCTGAACGCGACCGCTGAGAACGCCACCTCTCCCGTCATCGAGTTCTGGGAGTAAGTGAGGCCCTTTCTCCCTTCATGCAGTGTGGATGGTTTGTCCAGGGCACGGGGGTGAGTTCAAACAGTGGTGACTCCACAGACGGCAAGGGACGAACTTCTGCTTCCTCCTTTGGTGGCCCTACCATCCAAGTGGCTTTTCCCTTCTGCCTGTATCTGCGGTTAATGCAGGACTGTCCTCAGGCCGGGCCTGCCTCTCCTCCCCCGGGGCCACCCCCATGAGTGTCCACCCTCCTCCCCACCTCCTTGTCAGTTACCTCTACTGCTCCTCCCCCCAAATACTGACATTCACCTAAGACGTGATTCCCAACATCAAAGCATCTTCACAGTCCAGCTGAGAGACTATGTTTGCGTCCCCTTCTCTGGCTTCAGTTGCACTCAGCCTGGCAGAATAAACTTACCTGGGGACAGTTTGTCTTTGCCTCCCTGTCTGTCTATCCCCATCTTTGGGCAAAGGTGAGCCTCATGGTTCAGTAAAGGAGCCGGTGAGCCTTTTTCAGATCAGATCGAGAGGCTCGGCTCCGCTGCCCAGGGAGCTGAGGCCGGCAGCTCACCCTTCTCCCCAGGCGGCGGGTCCTGAAGATCTCAGAGGGCATCCAGCACCTGGGGACCCTGCGCTGGGAGCTGGCCCTGTGCCTCCTGCTCGCCTGGGTCGTCTGCTACTTCTGCATCTGGAAGGGCGTCAAGTCCACGGGCAAGGTCTGTGTCAGAGAGCCCCGGGCCCCTCCCCTCCCGGGACCCTCTGCCCTCGCTGTGGGGCTCAGCCACCCAGGGGTTCCTCAAGTTGTACCTAGTCGGGGATGGGAGGGAATGACCCCACAAAGATTGCTTGGGGCTCGCTTGCTTGATTCTGTGCCTCTCCTGGGCTCAGTCACATGTTCTTCTATTTGGGGAAGTGAAATGGAAGAAAAAGAGGGAAGGGGAGACACAGAGAGAGGTGGGAGACAGACGGGGAGTGGGAAGACACAGAGAGGGAGGGGGAAACAGAGAGAGGGAGGGGGAGACAGAGAGGTGGAGGGGGAGACACAGAGAGAGGGAGGGGGAGACAGAGGGGGGGTGGGGGACACAGAGAAGAAAAGGAGAGGCAGAGCCGGGGAGGGAGGCAGCATCTCGGAACACGCCTCGTGTGTGGCACATTGCCCACTGCACACGGTTCATGGCGCCCTGCTTCATACAGCAGTGCTTCGGGGCTGTTCATCTCGACACAGTTCTCAGCCACCCGAGGCCCGAGGCAGACGCCCTGCCTGGAGCGTGTCATACAGGGCAGCTCGAGTTCTCCTGAACTCTGGCGCCCGAGGCCTCTGACCAGGCCGCCCTCCTAATCGGGCTGTGCGGTCATGCTAAGCTCGTAAGCTCGGCGAGGACTGGGTCACATGTGACATAGCTGTCGTCCCCGATGACCCTGGCCACAGTTCTAAGCCCCCTGTCAGGGGCATGCCTAAGTTCATTCAGTCACTCAACAAATATTTGCCGGGGATTGTGCGGGGGTGGGGAGGGGAGCTGGAAGGAGGGAGGCGGGAGGTTGTGGCCGGAGGCAGAGGGCAGACAGGACTGAACAGCTGCGGGACGAGGGGTGAGCGGGAGGGGGGAGCAGGCGGCCTCCATGACCTCTCCCGTGGGGTTGCAGCTCCTCCAGCCCCTCCCGCCCCCTCACAGCTTCCGTGTCTTTCCATCGCCTTGGCCCAGGTGGTGTACTTCACGGCCACCTTCCCTTACCTCATGCTGGTGGTCCTGTTGATTCGAGGGGTGACGCTGCCCGGGGCAGCCCAGGGAATTCAGTTCTACCTGTACCCAAACCTCACGCGTCTCTGGGACCCCCAGGTAAGAAACCACCGGCGACGAGGGCTGCCCCTGTGTTCTGTATGGGCACCTCTGCTCTACCCCCAGCGTCCGCGGTGGGGGATATTTCCACACATCTGCTGGCAGCTGTCTGTGCTCCCCTGCCAGTTTCACAGCTGCCAGGGAGCCCAGGGGGTATCCCTTAGGGGCTGAAGGTCCTAAAAGTGCTTCTCCAGGCTCTGCCCTGCCCCACCTCCCACCCCCACTTGGCACCTCCTTTCACACTGGGCAGCCTCTCTCCCCAGACCCTCCGCCAGCCCTGTCTTCCCCCTCTGCCTACACGGCCCACTCCTGGCCGTGTCCCCAGCCCCGCCTGGAGCCAGCTGGCTGGTGTTGAGTTTCCTGCCTGCTGTCCAGAGGGCTGCACCCCGCCTCCCCGTCCCTCCCGGCTCTTCCTTCAGGTCCACCCTCCAGGAGCGGGTGCTTGCTGACCGAGGATTTGGACAGCAAGGCCTGTTGTGAGAAGCCTCTGCCGGCTTCCCGCCTCCTGTTTGCCCGCCGTTTTGAAGGGCCTGCCAGGTGGCGCTAGTGGTAAAGAACCGGCCTGCCAATGCAGGAGACTAGGGTTACATCCCCGGGTCGGGAAGATCTCCTGAAGGAGGGCCGGCAACCCGCTCCAGCATTCTTGCCTGGAGAGTCCCATGGACAGAGGAGCCTGGCGGGCTACAGTGCATGGGGTCACAAAGAGTCAGACAGGACTGAGCGACTTAGGATGCATATGTATGCAAAGCCAGGAGGTGCGGAGGTGGAAGAGGCCATGGGCGAGGGAAGCCCAGAGCCCTACACACCAGGCTACCATCCTGCCCCCATCCCCTCAGCAAAGGTCACCTCCTGGGAGCCTCCTTTGCTCGGTGGGGAGGGCCCATGTCCCTGAAAGTGTCGCCCAGCTCAGGGCAGACCAGCAACCGGACAGGTTTTCAAACATTTTAATAGTCAAGGCAGCAGTGTTGTCTTGCTGAGGGGCAAGCAGGGCAGAAGAGGAGGGAACAGCCCCTCCCCCAGCTCCCTTTGAGGCGGGGACATTCCCACGGAGGCAGTGGCTCCCCTTGTTCCTTGTGCAGAGGTTGGGGTGACTGTTCTCCAGCCTGCCTTCCCCCACTAGATGGGCTACAAGCTCTTCCATCCTGGGTCCTGGGGTTGTTGTGACCCCCAGAAGCAGCCAGACCATTCGAGCCCAGACATTGCCCCAGCCTCGGCCCTCGGGTTCCTTCACGACCTCTGGTGGGATGTGAGCGTGCCCTCCCGCACTCGTTTCTGAGACAGATAGAGACAGACACAGCTGCCTCATCTCCACCTGGGCCCGTGGGTGCAGTCGGGCTATAGAGCCGAACTGTAGAATGGCAGCTGCCAAAGCTAGAAAAGCCCAGACGTCATCTGTGCAAACTCCTTGCAGCACAGATGAGCAGACGGGGCCCAGGCTCACATGGAGGTAACAGCAGGCCGAGACCCACAGGGGACCCTGTGGTGGGACCAGGCAGCAAGCCGGGGGCAGTGGAGCAGCAGAGCTGGGCAAGGCCTGGGGGGAGAGGAGCCAGGTGTGGGTCTGGCGTGGATCCTTCACACAGGAGGAGCTGCTGTGGCTCTGGAGCACGGCATGGACTGGTGGCTGAGCCACAAGGTGTCAGGCAGGAAGAAGGAAGGGTGACAGACAGGGAGACGGGCAGATGGAATGAAAGAAGAAAGGGAGACAGGGTCCAGAACGTCTGGAACTGACTGGTGGCTTTTCTGATCGATGCCATGTTCGTGCTGACCAACTGTGCGTAGCCGACAACTGCTGAGTGCCTGCCACCTGCATCGTTAAGAGGTTCATGTGTACTATTTCAGCTCATCCTCACCATCAACCAGTGAAGTATCCCCACCGTTGTTAGTTGTTATTGTTATTAAGTTGCTCAGTCGTGTCTGACTTTTTGAGACCCCATGGACTTCAGCACACCAGGCTCCCCTGTCCTTCAACATCTCCCAGAGTTTGCTCAAACTGATGTCCATTGAGTCAGTAATGCCATCCAACCATCTCTTCCTCTATCGTCCCCTTCTCCTCCTGCTTTCAATCTTTCCCAGCATCAGGGACTTTTCCAATGAGTCAGTTCTTCGCATCAGGTGGCCAAAGTATTGGAGTTTCAGCTTCAGCTGAAACTTCCAATGAGTATTCAGGACTGATTTCCTTTAGGATTGACTGGTTCTCTCTCCTTGCTGTCCGAGGGACTCTTGAGAGTCTTCTCCAGCACCACATATAACAGCTGGCAGCAAATATGAAGGAGGACCAGAGAGCATGCAGCTCTGAGAGTTAAAAGGCCATAATTCTGTGTCTGGCTACTGAAAGGATGAAGACCTCTTTCAGTCTCCTCTCCAGGACACTGTCCTTGCAACCCCGGGCAGCTGCAGGCCACGCAGGGAGCTTATGCCCTCAGAGTCCTCCGAGGCCATGGTTTCCAGAGCCAGGCTTGGTCCTGAGGTTGCGAGCAGCTATGTTAGCTGCTGGTCCTGGCCTTTTGCAGGGCAGGATGTCCCGGCCAGAGTCCTAATCAAATCCAGTTGGCGTTCCCCAGGAAGTGTGGCAGTTTCGACCTGCATTTGGCTGGCACTTGAGAAAGGTGCAAAATTCCTGCTGCACAAAGACCAGAGCGTCTCTGTCTGTCAAGCTCTCAGTCTGGGAGCAGAAGCCAGGCAGAGACACGACTGGATTTCTCTGCCAGGCTGCTGTGCGGTGGGTGGGCTGCCGCCTCTCCCGGGCTCCCCAGCACCGACTCTGTCCCACTGGGAAGCAGCCGTGGGGGCCCCGCTGGTGCATGTGCTGGTCAGGTTCTGTTTCTTTCCCTCACCCACCCTGACCCTTTTTGTCTGTCCATTGCACTCTGGTAGATCGGTAAAGACAAGGATTGGGGACAAGGTATCCAGAGAACCCTTGTCGGACATCTTAAATCTCTGTGTTAAGCTATTCTCGGGAGGGTTTATTTCAGGGGGCAGTTGGAGCCGTTAATTAGAACGAGGCTTTTTATTTTGATGTCGCACATTGAGACCTAGGGAACCTGGAAGGCAAGTTGCTTCTTTAATGACAGCAACAGCAAATAGCCCACTGTGCCGTGCTGTGCTTAGTCACGCAGTCGTGTCCAATTCTTTGTGACCCTCCAGGCTCCTCTGTCCATGGGGATTCTCCAGGCAAGAATATTGGAGTGGGTTGCCATGCCCTTCTCCAGGGGAGTCTTCCAATCCAGGGATTGAACCCAGGTCTCTTGCATTGCAGGTGGATTCTTTACCATCTGAGCCACCAAGGAAGCCCAAGAATACTGGAGTGGGTAGCCCATCCCTTCTCCAGGGAACTTCCCGACCCAGGGATTGAACCAGGGTCTCCTGCATTGCAAGCAAATTCTTTACCAGCTGAGCTACCAGGGAAGCCCTGAGGTGGGATAGAGAACTAGTATTTCTTTATGTATTAGGCATTTGACATACACTATTCTATTTTTATTTATTTTACACATTTTATCTGTTAATATACCCCCTTTTTATTTCACTTATTATTACCATTTTCATGATGAGGCAAGTGAGGTTCAGAGAGGTTAAGTGATCTGCCTAAGGTCACACAGCAAGTAATGAATAGTTAGGAAATGAACCCAGTTTTACTCCAAAGCCCAGGCTTTTTCTGTTCCATAACTGCCTTTCTGCAAATAGTAAATATAATAGTTCTTGAGGTTGGAATCTGGGTTGAAAAACATCTTTCCTGGATCTTCTAGAAATTTCTCTCTCCCCCTGTCCCCCACTCCAAGACCTCTTTTTAACCCACACGTGGCCAAGTTTTTTTCACACCTGTCTTGTCGGGCAGTCTTCTGCGCCAGCCAAGCTCATGGAGCTTTATTCTGGAAACCAGGGCTCCTGCACCAGGCAGGTGGCAGCTGGGCTGCGGCGGGGACAGCATGGCTCGCTCTGCTGTCCTCCGGCCCTTCCCCACCCCGCCCCCAGCCTGCGGCTCCCCCACCCCAGCAGGCCAGCCCAGAGCAGCTGCAAGCCACTCACTAGCCAGGGGCCTGGGCCACAGTTGCGGGGCTGACCCCTGCACTCTGAACCCTCCGGCCTCCTGCTTCCTTTTCCTCTGTTCTCATCAACCTCTCCTCCCAGCTCGATCTGAGTATGTCCCCCGAGGGCGAGGTGAATAACCGAGTCACAGTTTTCCTTTATTTCTTGTTCCCAAGCCCAAGTTCGAAATACTTCCTAACATTGGGATCTGCCTGTGGGCAACCGTGGGAATGTCTCCGAGGAAACAGAGAGTTTCCCATGTGGACCGTGGGCCCTGCCAGGTGTGGGAGTGGACCTCCAGGGCCCGAGGCTGGGCCAGGTCCTGGATGACCTGCCTGGAGAGACCTCCCTGATTCTTTCTTTTCATTTATTTATTATTTTATTTTGGCTTCATCAGGTCTTAGTTCCTGGAGGAGGAAATGGCAACCCACTCCAGTATTCTTGCCTGGAGAATCCCACGGACAGAGGAGCCTGGTGGGCCACAGTCCGTGGGGTCGCAAAGAGTCGGACACGACTGAACGCCGGAGCGCGCAGAGCAGGTCTGAGTTGTAGCACACGGGGTTTCTTTCCACTGCATCACGCGGGCTCTTTCTTTGCAGCACACAGACTCTTCAGTTGTGGCCCACAGGCTTAGTTGCTCCAAAGCATGTGAGATTTTAGTTCCCCAACTGGGAATCGAACCCGTATCCCCCCACATTGCCAGGTAGATTCTTAACCACCGGACCACCAGGGAAGTCCCCCCTTATCCTTTCTTTTCGAGCTCAGAGCCTCTGGCCTCACTGACCCACCCCTGAGGCTGCGATAATGAAGGGAGCGGACGAGTGGCCTTCAGACCAGAGACCACCGGGTTTTCCTGGGAAGACGCCCCTCTCAGTCTCTGGGGCAGTTTTAGAAGAGGAAAGGGTTTGAGACGCTGCAAAGGAGGCACCGGACTCCTGAGGCATGACCTCCGCCTGGGGTGTCCACAGAGTTTTGTAGTGTCCACCCTGGTACCCCCTGCTCGGCTTCTGTTATGCCTGCCCTTTCCTTCTCCAGCTTCCGAAATAAATCCCGAGGCCCCCCTCCCCTCTCCCCATCATCATTTTCCCTGAGGTTTAAGAAAGTTTTCCTGGGGTGGTCGACCTTGCCTGCTAGCTCCTTTCTGGCCCTGCCCCCTTGGGGGTCTTCCTCTGTGCTTCTTGCTGAGGACCCCCTGCCCCAAGTGGCAGCTCCTGCCTCCCAAATGCCCTGGGAGTCCTGGTGGGCAGGAGGCACAGATGGTCAGGCACGGCCCCCGTCTCTTCACCCCCTTTCCTATCTGTCTCCAGCCCCGCACAAGTGGAAAGAGAGCAGGAGGCGAGAGTGCCGGGGTGGACTCCAGTTCTCAGAGGCTGGAAGGGCGGGATCCCCGCTTCTGGGCTATACACTGGGGTTCCCCAGGAGGCTCTGAAACCACACAGGATTCTGGGTTCTGCTCTAGGTCTATTTCAGGGTCTCAGCTGGGATGCTGGTTGAGGAATGTGTGTTCTGAGGCAGTCAGCTGGCATGGGGTCCCTCGGACCTGTCAGAGCACCAAGGAAAGGGGGCATTTTTGGGGAGTGGGAGCAGGAGCAAGGGAGGTCGAGGGTGGTCGTGGTGGTTAGGGAGGCAGGCGGGGTGGGCAGGGGCTGAGGAGCTGTGGGCACAACCAGCTGAGGCTTTGGTGCCCGTGGGCACGCGAGCCTGATTTTAGCAGGACAGCGGGGACCTGTTTGGGGGCTACTGTGGAGGGTGAGGCCAGAAGTGGGGACCCCGCCACCAGCCTGGCGATGTCCGTGGCCACAGCTCAGTGCTCACGTCCCCTGAAGGCAGGAGGTGCCTGGGGAGGGTCTGTGGCCCCAGGACCCCCACCTCCTGTGGATCTGCAGCCTTGCCGAGCGCCATTTGCCTTGATCTTCTTTCTCTTTGGGATGTTATTCTAGCTGTGAAATCTAAATCACAGCGTGCACAGGCCGGGCCGGCAGCTGAGATAATAAGAGGGACAGCTGTGCCCTGTGTTTACCGAGCGCCGTCGTCCCCCAGGGGCACACAGCCCCTTCGAGATGACGTCTCTTCACCCTCTGGATGTTTTGTGAGCGGAGGATCCCTCCTCTGTTTTCAGAGGGTTTTGAGGCACATGGGACACATGCCCGTGAAGGCTCGGACATTGAGGACCCACATCCCTAGAAAGACTGTCCTGGGTTCCTTCCAAACTGGGCACATCATCCGGAGTCTGGGGTGGGAGAAAGTGGGGGCTGAGCCCCAGGCTTTGTTTCCATTACAGCAGCACAGGGCCCAGCCTCACTTGTTTCAGCTTGCTTGTTTTTTGTTTTGTATCTGACTGCCCCGGGCCTTAGTTTCAACATGAAGATTTTTTTTTTTTTTTTGCGGCATGTGGGATCTAGTTCCCTGAGCAGGGATTGAACCCAGGCCCCCCCCTGCATTGCGAGCAGGGAATCTTAACCACTGGACACCAGGAAAGTTCCCAGGCCTCACTTGGTTCTACGGCACCTGCCCACCAGCCTCCATCGTGGGTCCTTTAGTCCTGATGCCCGTGCCATCCCGGTGGTGCCCAAGACACCCCGTCTAGAGGCCCAGGAAGTCGAGCCCATTGGGACAGCATGGTCTGGGGGCCCTCTGCCCCAGCTGAGGGCAGGGCTCGATATCTCCAGCCTGGCTCGGCCGTGGGCCTGTGGGCACCTCGGAGGGGCAGCTTTCTTGCCTTTTCTCTGTGTAGGTATGGATGGACGCGGGCACCCAGATCTTCTTCTCCTTTGCTATCTGCCTAGGGTGCCTGACGGCCCTGGGCAGCTACAACAAGTATCACAACAACTGCTACAGGTGAGCGGGGGCGGGGCCTGGGCGCCTGCCCCTCCAGGTGTGCCAGGTCAGGGGTGATCCCTACACCCCACCTGCCTTCACCCCACTCTCCAATCAATCTGCCAGGGCTGCCAGGTGGTGAGAGGAGCCGGGGGCAGCACGGGCAAGCGATTGCTCCCTGGAGGACAGGATAATTGAGGTTGGCTGGGAAACCCAGCCCCGGGCTCACGTAGAGGGCAGTGGGCACAGGTGGGCAAGCAGATCTGCCCGGGAGTGAGTCACACAGAGCAGCCCAGGCCCGCCTGCTCTGGCCCCTCCCCAGGGCTCCTGTGGGCCCACCTGGGTTATGTCAGAGAATTTAAGCCAGTTTTAGTATTAGCTAAACAAAATCACATCATGCATTTCAAAATCAAAACTTGGGTGAGTGAGGAACATCTGTAGCCTGGGTGCCCCTCTCCCCTCCATTAGCGTGCGGGCTGGGCTGAGTCACGAGGGTGGTGTCCCAGGAGGCACGGTTGACGGCACGGTGGGAGAGGGAGGCTGTGTGTCTGTGGGTGAGGTTCAGACCCTGTTACTTGCTTGGGGCCTCACTCTTCCAGGATGACCGTGGGTCAGTCCAAGTCTGAGCCCATGGAGTCGGGGCTCAGGACCAGCCCCTTGGGTGTACTCTGCCCCTGCTGGGCAAGCGGTGTCCCTTGGGTTCCCTGGTCCCGGCCAGAGGCGCTGGGAGCCCCGCTGACCGTCTGTTCCCTGCCCCGTCCTGCCCGCAGGGACAGCATCGCACTCTGCTTCCTCAACAGCGGTACCAGCTTCGTGGCCGGGTTTGCCATCTTCTCCATCCTGGGCTTCATGTCTCAAGAGCAGGGGGTGCCCATTTCTGAGGTGGCCGAGTCAGGTGGGTGGTGTTTTGGGGGGTGGGGGGCCTGAGACAGGCGACTCTGTGAGCTTTGTCTGAACCTTCGCCAGCCCACTGGGATTCACAGGCGTTTCTGCTGTCCCCTACACTCTGGGTGACCTTTCAGTGGCTGCGTCCTGGAAAGATGTGGGGTGGGCTTAAGCAGCAATTCCAGCTTCAAAGGCAAACAGGTGTGCAGAGCACAGCTTCCTTCCACACCCGCCTCCAGTTCCTCACCCTGGAGGCAACCAGTGTCATCCGGCTCATGGTTTCCCTCCAGAAATGGTCAATCTTTTAAGAGAAAAAGAACACATAAACGTCTATACATACACATTCACACACACACACATATTACTGTTTCTGCTTGTTACATCTTGTAACAACCAGTTGCTAAGTTGCGGTATACAGTCCTGCATCCTGCCCTGTCTTGTACCCTTTAAAGTGTGTCTCAGAGGTAAGTTAATTACCGGCCCATGGCTTTCCTCCTTTAAGTGCCTGACCCTCACCCCCACCCCCACCCATGCAGCACTGCTGTTGCTTTTAAATAAAATCACAGATGGTCCCCTATCTGGGTAAGTGGCCAGCGTTTGCCTTGTACACCCTCTAGGCCTGTGGACCACCTGCTTGCACCTGTAACAAGATGATTTTGATCATGGGGCTCACAAGCTCCCCCATCACTCAAGGTGCTGGGCACCAGATAACTGACATCATGGGTTCTTATTAAGAACGATCGCGTTTCTCTGTTACAAAGTGCTGCCCTGTGCCAGGCGAGGAGCTGAGTGTTTGCAGTGACTCGTGATGGAGAGTGGTGGGGCGGGCCCCGGCAGCATGGGAAGCAGCCTAGGAGCTGACCGTCGTCCCAGCCCACGGTCTTGCTCTTCCTTTTAGACAAGATTGGGCGCGTTCAGAGTGTTATGGCCATAGATGTGCCCTTCCTTTCAAAGGCAGCTCCCTATGGATGACCGGGTGCTGGCATGTGACCCTGTTCTTGCCATCTGAGCCAGCCGAGGGCAACATGAAGTGATTGAGAGGATGGGGGCGGGGCGCGGTATCATGACACCCAAGGCCAGCTCGCTTGTTGTCGGGCAAGAGAAAAGGCAGCGCAGAGGTGCAGAGGTGGCCAGCGGCGCCCCGACCCAATCTAGTACTGCCTTACGGTCGCACGAAGGCTCCGCGTCCTCCACCTCCCCCACTCTCCCTTTTACACTGGGACAACCAGCTCCACAAACATCTGTGAGCTCTTTTTAAGTATGAAACCTCTGGTTTGGAGCAATAGATCTGGAGAGTGAGCGCTGAGGATTTGGCAGTAAAACTTACAGAAGTGTGGGTGAAATAGACCTCTTCCTATTTCCCAAAACCCTTTAAAATGCACCAGCCTTTACGTTCTCCTCCTGCCCCGAGAAAACAGCGGGCGGTACCTTGAAGGGCAGGGATCAGGTTGGGGTCTGGGTGTCTTCTTCTGGGCCAGGACAGTGGTGGGGGTGGCTAGCCTCAGGGCTCCCGCTGCCCTGTGTCCACCGGGACGCCCGCCTGGGGTGGCACCGGCGTGTCCCTCTCTCCCTGCACAGGCCCTGGCCTGGCCTTCATCGCCTACCCCCGGGCTGTGGTGATGCTGCCCTTCTCGCCCCTCTGGGCCTGCTGCTTCTTCTTCATGGTCGTCCTCCTGGGACTGGACAGCCAGGTATCAAGAGAGACGGCCACTCAGGGCCTGAGGGACAGTGGTGTGCGTGGGTTGGGGGCGGGGAGCAGCGGGCTTGTTCCCCAACACTGAACCTGATGCCCTGAAGGACCTTAAAACAGCTGCGGGCTGGGCGTGTGTCAGGAGACAATGCCCTTCCAGGGACCAAGGGGAGCTTTGGAGGGTGGGTCCAACCCCAACCATGCAGGGGCCGCTCTGGACTGTCAGGAGGCAGGCAGGGCTGCCCCCGGGAGCGATGAGCCACAGCTGGTTGACAGAGCTTCTCGTGCGGGGTGCTTGCCCTCCAACTCCTCGCTCTCTCGTCCAGTTCGTGTGCGTGGAAAGCCTGGTGACGGCGTTGGTGGACATGTACCCCCGTGTGTTCCGTAAGAAGAACCGCAGGGAGGTCCTCATTCTGGGGGTGTCTGTCACCTCCTTCCTCGTCGGGCTGGTCATGCTCACAGAGGTGAGGGAGTGAGGGCTTGCAGGTGGGTCCTGGGGAGGAGGAGAAGCCAAGGACGGGGAAGGGGGGGTCACTGTCCTCCCGGCAGGGGAAGCAGCTGCTGTGATGCCAGGTCTCTGCCACCGTGGCTTCAGGGCCTGGGGTCTGGTCCTTTCCCAGCCTGGGAAGTACTGAAGCTCTGGTCATGGCTGAGGGATGCTTTGGCTCCCCAGATGCTGAGAAGTATAGAAAGCCTGGATGGGAAAATCAAAAGTGTCCAGGGTAGTTGGACTGGGAAAAACTGCATCCAGCAAGACCCCATGAGTTCCCAGACAGCTGACCCAAGTTCCAGGGACAGACTTCAAAGGCAGTAAAGGGAGCCCTGGGGTGGGTGACATTCCGGGTGACATCTCAGGGGAGAAGGCAGGAGATGGAGCTCGTAGCCTGATGGTACCCAGGACGGCCCCTATCTTGACCTTCTGCCAAAAACACTATCGTGGACTCTGCGTCACCCCCTGCTTGTTCTCAGGACCGAGCTAACAATGGCTGTTTCAGCTCTTTCCCAAAACAATAAGAAGCCCCTGTCCTGTCACATGTCTGCCTAGAGCTTTACAGCGTACCAGCCAGGCTCTCTTTGCATCTCCTGTGATCCTCCCCGCCTCCTCTCCGTGCCCCAAGGGTGCCTGTCTCCTCGAGTAAGGTTCTCTCTCTCCCCTCCCCGGGCAGGGCGGCGTGTACGTGTTCCAGCTCTTTGACTACTATGCGGCCAGCGGCATGTGCCTGCTGTTCGTGGCCATCTTCGAGTCCTTCTGTGTGGCGTGGGCCTATGGTGAGTGACTCTCCCCTTGGTCCTGACCCTGGCACTCGCCTCTGCCCAGGGCTCTCAGACAAAGGAGATACCACTGCTCACAACCACCTTCCCTGGCCCAACCTCAAAAAAAAAAATCTCAAGAATCTGACATGGTCCCCAAGGGGTGGTCTTGTGCACCCTCCTAATGATGGCTGTCCCCACCCCACCCTGGGGGACCATATCACGTCTTATCTAGAGCTTTTCAGCCTTTAACAACCTCGACCATCAGAAAGTTCTTGCCTTGGCCCAAGCCGAGTCCTGCCCACTGCTGTTTATGTCTGTGAATTCCAGGCAAGAGTCAGTTCCCAGGGCGATCAGAGAAGACATCCACCATGTCTTTTCCTGACCAGTCCTTGCCCTTCCTGGTCACTGTGGTCCCTGTCCTGATGCTTCAGATGCTAGATGGTCCTTTCTCCCCATCCCTCCTCTCCTTCATGGCAGGAGCCGGGCGCTTCTATGACAACATCGAGGACATGATTGGGTATAGGCCATGGCCTCTCATCAAATACTGTTGGCTCTTCCTCACACCGGCTGTGTGCACAGTAAGACAAGCTCCAGAGGAGAAACCAGATGAAGGGAGAGAGGCGGTGGTCCAGGAGGGTAACGGGCCTTTACCCTAGAAGGGACTTCTCCATGGGGACTGAAAATCCTTTAGAGGTTTCATTCATCCTCCTGTTGGGTTCTGCAAAATGCGAGCCAGATAGCTTCTTCCTTCCCATTTCACAGAAGTATAAACTGAGGGCCAGGGCAGCCGGCTGGACCTACTCCACAATGTGAGTCTAACTGGGGCAGATGCCTCGGGCTGCTGAGATGATACTCACTGATAAAGTCCAGTGATGACACTAGCCGTTCTAGAACATTTAACTTCCTGCTGGGCACAGAGTGCGTCACACATTTAATCAGTCCTCAGGAGAACCCCGTGAAGTTAAGAGTTACGCTGCATTCGCTTCTCAGGTGAAACGGAAGCCCCGGAGGTTAAGCAGTTCACTGGAGCTGGAAGGTGGCCGAGAGCTGGGGCTCAAGCCCAGGCAGCCTGGTTTGGAGTCGGGGCCTGAGCTCCCAACCACCGCTGCTTTGGCTTTTCCTGGGCAGCAGCGCCCCTGAGCACCCACTGTGCAGATGACAGGCCAGGGGATGGAGGCTCCACCCCTGCACCCCAGGGGCTCACAGCTGGGCACCAAGTCCCACCTGGAGGCCAGCCACGTGTAGAGAGCCCAGGGGCGCGGGGACCCTGCAGAGGCAGAGTAGGCGCCTTGGAAATACCTCCCTGGGGGTATGGATTTTGAGCAGTCTGTGGATGGAGGCTGGAGGTAGACTGGCCCAGCTGGGTCGGGGACCCATGCCTCCCCAGCCCCGTCTCTCCCACTCTCACCCTCAGGCCACCTTCCTCTTCTCCCTGATCAAGTACACCCCGCTGACCTACAACAAGAAGTACAAATACCCGTGGTGGGGCGATGCCCTGGGCTGGCTCCTGGCCCTCTCCTCCATGGTCTGCATTCCTGCCTGGAGCTGCTACAAACTCAGCACCCTCAAGGGCTCATTCAGAGAGGTAGGGAGATGGAGGGGAGGAAAGTGTCAGAGGACAAGCTGGTGGCTGGTCCTTGCTGACAGGCGGCAGCCTGCCTAGGTAGAGGGCGGTGCACAGGAGGGCCAGGGGTCCTGGCGTGGGCATCGGGGAGGGACAGACGGAGGGCTCAGCTGTCTCAGAAAGAGACAGGAGGCCGCCAAGACGCCGCTGTGGATACCGGGAGGGCGTCTGTGTAGGAGGAGGCACGCACACAGCAGCGAAGAGGGCCGCTGCCCCCTCACCCCCGTCTCCAGCTCACGACAGACCCCACTTTGCTCACAGAGAGTTCGCCAGCTCCTGTGCCCAGCCGAGGACCTTCCCCAGGGGCACCGAGAAGGACCCTCCGCCCCGGCCACACCCAGGACATCACTTCTCATCCTCGCCGAGCTGGAGCCTCACCGCTAGAGGCCAGGCCCTGGGTGGTCCAGTGAGCCTGGCTGTGGGCACGATTACAGAAGGAGCACACAGAAGCAGCCCCCTGTGTTTCTCCAGGCTCCCCGCCCCGCTCAGGAAGGGGTGGGGGCGGGGCAGGCAGAGACTAGACAAGATAATAGGGGACGTTTTAGAACCCAGTTCTGAGCTGGGTGCCAACTTCCCTGCTCCAGGGGTGGCTGGACGGCTGAGAAGGGCCAGGATCAAGGGCAACCCCTTTGAGAGGGGCCTGGGGAGTCGGGGAGGGGCGAGAGCTCTGTTTGGCTTCCCTTCATTCCATTAAATCCACGTTCTTCCCACCACCTGCTAGCGGGTCCGTCTGGTTTCTGCCCCCTACCCTCCTGCCCTCCCCACCTCCTCACCCACTCAGTCCGCTGTCTCTCCTTCCCACATTGGGTGGGGTTTCTTCCTGTGGACCAGGAGCAGAGGGGCTGCTGTGGGAGAGGGGGCTGGGGCCCAGCCAAGGTCCTCTTGGCCCTTGGCCAGAGGGGCTGTCTCCCCTCTGTCCCCACCCCCATCCGTCCCCTCTCCCCACCTGTCCCCTCCCCCAGGCTGTCTCTTATACACA
>SJYT01067703.1:374229-408147 GCA_006410635.1 Cephalophus harveyi
CCTTCCACAGCCCTGTGTCATCCGTCCCCTCTCCCCACCTGTCCCCTCCCCCAGGTCCCTTCCCCTCTCCTTCACTCTGGAATAAGAAAGGAGATGGAAAGGAGAAGAAGGAGTTCTCGTTAGAGGAAGGAGGATGAGAGTGGCTGGGCTTCTTTCCGCCCAATTTCCCCCAGCCGAGTCCTTTCCTGGCCCTGCCTGCCCAAATTGCACACCGCACCGGGCATCGTGCGCCGGGTTCTAGACACGGACGGACAGAGCAGGCCACTTACCCGGCTCGGCCAGCAGAGGGCGCCGCCTCCTTGGGGCCGCCGCGACTCTCCGCTCGCAGGACCACTTGGTAACCACAACGCGGCCTCGAGGTGGGCGGCTAGGGGACCTCCGCCGGCTACCGGGCCTGAGCGCGCAGAGGCGTCCAGAGAGGAGCCAAGTGGGAGGCAGAGCCTGTGCGACCTCGGGGTCAGCTGGCCTGCCTTTGCCCCTGCAGCGCCCACAGGTGTGCCCTGCAACCTGGCGCTTGGCAGGTGGGTGGAGCAGGCGCCTCTCCTGGGGGCCTCCGAGGATTCTTAGCGATGTGGCCAAGTGCACAGAGTTTCCTGGGTGATTTTCTTAGCTTTTTAGTGAGCCTGCTGCTGCTGCTGCTAAGTCACTTCAGTCGTGTCCGACTCTGTGTGACCCCATAGACGGCAGCCCACCAGGCTCCCCCGTCCCTGGGATTCTCCAGGCAAGAACACTGGAGTGGGTTGCCATTTCCTTCTCCAGTGCATGAAAGTGAAAAGTGAAAGGGAAGTCTCTCAGTCGTTTCCGACTCTTCGAGACCCCATGGACTGCAGCCTACCAGGCTCCTCCGTCCATGGGATTTGCCAGGCAAGAGTACCGGAGTGGGGCGCCATCGCCTTCTCCCTTTAGTGAGCCTACTAGTGGGAAAATGCACTGAAGTCCTCAGGTTTTATTCTTTGTTATTGTTGGGAGGGTTTATTAAAATCAGTGTCGGCAGCTCATTCGTGGACAGCGGCTGCCGCCCCTACCCCACACCCCAGTGTGCCAGGCGCAACCCAGTCCTAAGATGGGAGAAATAAGTTTGCTAGAGGAACTTGTGGGTCTCCAGTTACACACATGGAGTCTTTGCCCAGCTGAGGACATTTCCGGGACACAAACTACGGGGTGCTGTGCTCAGGAGCAAAAACGGAGCAAAAATGTGAGGAGCAAAAACGGACATCTCTTTAAGAACAAAGGATGACAACCGCTATGAAAGAAAAGCAGTCTCTGGGAAAGAATAAGTGGGTGTGGGAGGGACCCCGAGGATCCCAGGACAGGGGTCTGGGAAGACCCAGGGAGGGAGCCAGGCAGTTCAGTCATGGTGATCTGACCCCAAGTTGGGAGCTTCGCTGATGGTGGATGGAGTTGGAAAATAACTCACCGGCACAAGGTCCACAGAAGTGGGTTCTGGTCTTCTGCCTCACACCTGCTGTGTTTCTTGGTGGAATTCAGGTCTTCATTTTTTGCAGACAGAGATGATACTGGGCACCTCGCCCACACACAGGTTTGTGGTGGCTGGATGGGGTCACGGGCATGGGAGCCCACCCCTGAGGTCATTAGACTAGTGGGGGATGGATGGAGGGGGGAGCTGTCCTACAAGTCAGGGCTCAGGTCAGGGAAAGGGAATGGCCATTCCTGGACGTGACTTCAGCCTCTCAAAGGGATGGCTGGGGCGGGGCCACTTTCTGTCCCCTCTGCTTGAGCCCTGATTGGGAGATTCAGATCCTGTAGTTCCCAGAGGAAGAAGAGCCCTTTGTCTAGAGACCCCACCTGTTGGAGAAGAAGACCTTAGAACACATCATTTAGCTTCTATTCACCCAATTTGCTCATCTGTAAAATGGGCAGATCAGCGCCTCTGTATCAAGGTTTCTGTGAGGCGGGCAGAGAGCCTCAGGGCAAGCTGGAAGGAGAGAGGAGAGGCAGTAGTACCCAGAGAGTTAGGGCTGGCCACCCTGAGATCGGGGAGCTGCCGAAGGGACACTGAGTCCCAGGCTTCACGGGCCCTCAGACCGTGCTCACATGTACAACAGGTCTAGGACCCACACCTGTGCACACACACAGCCCCTCACTCTCCACAGATGAATGTGCACAGACCTGGACACACCACAGTCTGCCAGGCTGGCAGGCCTGGCGTGGGTCTTACTAGCGATGTGACCTTGGGCAAGTTCATGGCTCCGATCCTTAATTTTCTCCTCTATAAAATGAGACTAATATTTACCTCATTGTGTTGTTAGAGTCCAGTGGAGAAGCTAGGGGAAGCTGCCTTGGGGGCATATTTCAGGCAAATCCATCCTGTTTTCCATGACTCCACCCCCACCCCTGCATTGAGTTGTTAGTGAAACAGAAAAGCCCAGAAAGAGCTCAGAGACATCTTTGCTGCCCCCCTACTTCCCCAGCCCTGTGTATCAGGTTGCAAGGGGCCCCAGGAAGAAGGCTACATATTTATTACCTAAGCATTTTTGCTAGGAGGCAAGGGAGAGGCAGAGCTAAAATAACCCTACATCCATGGCCTGAGGGTCCTGCTTAGCACCAGCAGTTTTGTCTAAGAAAAGCAAGACCTGAGTCCTCCAGTCCCTAATCTATCCCTTGGTTCTGAGAGAGCAATACCCTTTCTGGAGAGGGAAAACCGAGATCAGTATTTCCCTCGAGTTGCACCCATCCATCCATCCCTCCCTCCCTCCCTCCATCCCTTCTTCTCTCCCACCCACCCATCCGTCCATCCACTCACCCAGCCAGCCAGCCATCTGTCCATCCACCCATCCATCCATCTGAGTGCCTACTCTGATCCAGCACTATATCAAATGCTTGAGGGAAAAACAGAATTATGAGATGTGATCCCTGCCCTCTAGATATTCCTGGTCTAGGCAACATTGCTGCAGAGAAACAGGCACAGATTTTTGGAGCCCAGCTTCAAATCCTAGCTCCCTCATTTACTATGGACACCTCCATTAGCTTCTCTTTGCCCCAGCTTTCTCATTGAAAAATGGGCTAACAATTTCTAGATTTCATGTTTCTCATGAGGACAAAATGGGGTGTCATGTAAAGCACCTGGCCTGAGTTAGATGCTCAGGAACCAGGTTCCACCTCAGGCCCTCGAAAAGCAGGCTTGGGGTAGAAGATGACTGCGGTGATGCAACGGTTTTCACTGCAGTAAGATGCTGGATTCTCCGGTCCATCTTCACCCCCGACCCTCCCCAGCGTGGAGACAGCCCAGCCTTAGGCAGGCTTTCCAGGTAGCTTAGGGATCCTCACCTTTTGCAAAGATGGGAGTCTCGTGCCTCTGGGAGTTTACAGATTGTTCTAAATGCCCAGCGAGGGCTGGAAGCTGGAGGGTTCGGTGGGCTTGAGTCAGGGAGGGTGGGAGACACAGGGCAGCCAGATGAAACCTAGCAGCCCTTCTCTTTGACGTGAAGGGGAGGTGACGTGTATCTCCAGGTCCTCGCAGAGACGCCTGACACACTTGGCACCAAGAAACATTTCTGAATGAATGCCTGAGCTGGGAAGTTCACCCTCTGCCCAGCCTGGCTTTCTTCCCTCGCGCTCCCCGCTTCCCAGAGAGGCGGAGTCGTTGGTTCTGAGCAGCTGCAGCCAGGTAATCAATCACAGGGGCTTTGGGGGCCCCTTGGCCGTACAGTCGACACACTGTGGGGACGGGGGACAGCAGCCAAGCATTGGGGCAGCAGCGCAGTCACTCCATCCCCGCCGGGGGCAGGGGACATGGAGTGAGGATTCTGTCCAGGGAGCCTGGGGGAAGTGCCGAAAGGGGCCCGAGAGACGCTGAGTGGGGTGCTGATGGAAAACTACAGACGGAGACTCGGGCTTCACACCCCGGCCCTGCGGGGAAGTTCTAGAACACGAAGGGGAAGTCCAGGCTGAGGGAAATTTCCCTTCTCCCCACAACTTCTCCTCCCCCACAACCACCTGGGGCCAGAGAGACGTCTTCATTGTCCAGAAGGAGATCCTGGCCGTAGGGAGTGAAAGATCACGGGCAGCCCTATGCCACTGCCATGAGGACGTTGCAGAAACATCAGTGAGGACCCTGTTCTAGAGCAGCTCCCCGGGCACACAGAGGGGACACAGACGCTAACTCAGACACCAGTCCACCACGGGTGGCTGCCAGGCGGTCAGACAAGTCCCGGCTGTGTGCTTACTGCCCAGCGGTCACCAGAGCATTGTGTCGCCGCCCGGGACTCCTGCATCCCAGCCCCTGCTTCCGGAAGACCCTCAGCAAACACCAGCAAGTGGCCCGAGACATCAGTAACACCCTTTAGCCCTCTCGGCAGCTCTGCAGGTGGGTGATATCAGGTGAGAAAAGAGGCTCAGATGCCTGCCCAGCTGACATGACCAGGAGGTGACAGAGAAGGGAACAGACCCAGGGCTGTCTGCCTGCAAACCTATGTCTTTTGCGGATGCTGCTTCCCGAGGCATGCTCTGGGCACTGTGTCTAGGAAAATCCCAAGGAAAGGGGCTGTGGCTGGGAAGGTCCAGAGCCTGGCCGCGAAACCGCAGAGGGCAGGTACTGGTGGAAAAGTCCAGCGGTGATTCACCTCCTCCCTGCCCTGCCCTCCCCAGATCTCAGCCTGCAGCCTGGGGGTTGGTAGCACCCACCCTACCGCCCAGTGAGAGAGGGCTGTGTCCAGCCCTGTCCATCCCGTCTGCTTTCCTCCGGAGGAGCAGAAGCCACACCAGAGGGGCGAGGTGAGAGGGGAGGGAAAGGGACAGGGCAGAGGAAGGGATGGAGGTGGGTCTCTGGGGGGTCGTCCTGAGACAGTGCCTCAGCCAGCAGCCAGGCTGGGAGGGAGGGCAGTGGGGGAGGGGGCTGGGGATGGAGGAGACTTCCTGAGGTTAGGTGTCGTAATCCTGGTTCACAGACTCTTGGCCTCCGTCCCTCTTTCTGCTTGCGGCATTTCTCTGCCCCTTCTTTTTCCAACATACTGGCTCACATGCACGTGAGCACACACAGACACACACACAGTCACTTTCCTGTCTCTTATACACATCTAGATGTGTATAAGAGACAGAGACAAAGGAGAAACAACTGCTCACAACCACCTTCCCTGGCCCAACCTCAAAAAAAAAAATCTCAAGAATCTGACATGGTCCCCAAGGGGTGGTCTTGTGCACCCTCCTAATGATGGCTGTCCCCACCCCACCCTGGGGGACCATATCACGTCTTATCTAGAGCTTTTCAGCCTTTAACAACCTCGACCATCAGAAAGTTCTTGCCTTGGCCCAAGCCGAGTCCTGCCCACTGCTGTTTATGTCTGTGAATTCCAGGCAAGAGTCAGTTCCCAGGGCGATCAGAGAAGACATCCACCATGTCTTTTCCTGACCAGTCCTTGCCCTTCCTGGTCACTGTGGTCCCTGTCCTGATGCTTCAGATGCTAGATGGTCCTTTCTCCCCATCCCTCCTCTCCTTCATGGCAGGAGCCGGGCGCTTCTATGACAACATCGAGGACATGATTGGGTATAGGCCATGGCCTCTCATCAAATACTGTTGGCTCTTCCTCACACCGGCTGTGTGCACAGTAAGACAAGCTCCAGAGGAGAAACCAGATGAAGGGAGAGAGGCGGTGGTCCAGGAGGGTAACGGGCCTTTACCCTAGAAGGGACTTCTCCATGGGGACTGAAAATCCTTTAGAGGTTTCATTCATCCTCCTGTTGGGTTCTGCAAAATGCGAGCCAGATAGCTTCTTCCTTCCCATTTCACAGAAGTATAAACTGAGGGCCAGGGCAGCCGGCTGGACCTACTCCACAATGTGAGTCTAACTGGGGCAGATGCCTCGGGCTGCTGAGATGATACTCACTGATAAAGTCCAGTGATGACACTAGCCGTTCTAGAACATTTAACTTCCTGCTGGGCACAGAGTGCGTCACACATTTAATCAGTCCTCAGGAGAACCCCGTGAAGTTAAGAGTTACGCTGCATTCGCTTCTCAGGTGAAACGGAAGCCCCGGAGGTTAAGCAGTTCACTGGAGCTGGAAGGTGGCCGAGAGCTGGGGCTCAAGCCCAGGCAGCCTGGTTTGGAGTCGGGGCCTGAGCTCCCAACCACCGCTGCTTTGGCTTTTCCTGGGCAGCAGCGCCCCTGAGCACCCACTGTGCAGATGACAGGCCAGGGGATGGAGGCTCCACCCCTGCACCCCAGGGGCTCACAGCTGGGCACCAAGTCCCACCTGGAGGCCAGCCACGTGTAGAGAGCCCAGGGGCGCGGGGACCCTGCAGAGGCAGAGTAGGCGCCTTGGAAATACCTCCCTGGGGGTATGGATTTTGAGCAGTCTGTGGATGGAGGCTGGAGGTAGACTGGCCCAGCTGGGTCGGGGACCCATGCCTCCCCAGCCCCGTCTCTCCCACTCTCACCCTCAGGCCACCTTCCTCTTCTCCCTGATCAAGTACACCCCGCTGACCTACAACAAGAAGTACAAATACCCGTGGTGGGGCGATGCCCTGGGCTGGCTCCTGGCCCTCTCCTCCATGGTCTGCATTCCTGCCTGGAGCTGCTACAAACTCAGCACCCTCAAGGGCTCATTCAGAGAGGTAGGGAGATGGAGGGGAGGAAAGTGTCAGAGGACAAGCTGGTGGCTGGTCCTTGCTGACAGGCGGCAGCCTGCCTAGGTAGAGGGCGGTGCACAGGAGGGCCAGGGGTCCTGGCGTGGGCATCGGGGAGGGACAGACGGAGGGCTCAGCTGTCTCAGAAAGAGACAGGAGGCCGCCAAGACGCCGCTGTGGATACCGGGAGGGCGTCTGTGTAGGAGGAGGCACGCACACAGCAGCGAAGAGGGCCGCTGCCCCCTCACCCCCGTCTCCAGCTCACGACAGACCCCACTTTGCTCACAGAGAGTTCGCCAGCTCCTGTGCCCAGCCGAGGACCTTCCCCAGGGGCACCGAGAAGGACCCTCCGCCCCGGCCACACCCAGGACATCACTTCTCATCCTCGCCGAGCTGGAGCCTCACCGCTAGAGGCCAGGCCCTGGGTGGTCCAGTGAGCCTGGCTGTGGGCACGATTACAGAAGGAGCACACAGAAGCAGCCCCCTGTGTTTCTCCAGGCTCCCCGCCCCGCTCAGGAAGGGGTGGGGGCGGGGCAGGCAGAGACTAGACAAGATAATAGGGGACGTTTTAGAACCCAGTTCTGAGCTGGGTGCCAACTTCCCTGCTCCAGGGGTGGCTGGACGGCTGTGTTGTGCTGTGCTGTCACCTGCTCTTCTTATTTAGAAAAATAAGGAGTAAAGGGTTCTCAGGCCTGAAGTGAGCCTGGCAGTGTCTCCGTGGCCCCGTGTCCTTCCAGCACCACTGACAGCTCCCGTGGGTTCAGGGCGAACTCTGATCTCTCAGACCTTCCTGTTCCCCACCCCCACCCCCCGCCCTGACCCCAAGGCATTGGGCTGGCGTCTGTAGTCATCGAGGCCTATCTGAACATCTACTACATCATCATCCTGGCCTGGGCCCTCTTCTACCTGTTCAGCTCCTTCACCTCCGAGCTGCCCTGGACCACCTGCGCCCACTCCTGGAACACAGGTACCTGTCAGGTTGGGCGAGGGGCCAACAGTGACCAAGATGTGTATAAGAGACAGTCCCAGGACCATGTTGGATGGGATTCTGAGCTGGGAGGAACAGGAGAAGGAGTGGGACAAGTTCCTTTTCAGGCTGGGTCTCTTAGCGTCTTCCCGGGAACTCTGCTGGGGACATGGGAGCCGGGAGCTGGACAAAGGGATGAGGTGAGTGGGATGCAGGATGGGGAGGACTGAGAGCTGCCACAGAGGGCTCAGTGAACCCCCGGGAGGAGGACTGGGTGGAAGTGTGTGTCTGGCTATGAGCGAGGCTGGAGGGGAAGTCTGGTGCTGGGGCCTCTTAGGACATGGCAACCCCCCAGCTCCCCGCACCATCAGCAGCATCTGAGCCGCTCAGGGACAAGCCTGCCTAGCAGGAGGAGAGTCCTTGGATTGGAGGGTGGCTCCAGGGAGTGGGTGAAAGAGAAGTGATCACCAGCTCAAGAAGGAAGGGGAGGCAGGCAGGTGGTGCCCGCAGATGGGGAGGAAGGCTGGCAGGTGAAGTGCCACGACCTGATCAGACTCCCCGCCAGGCTGGCTCCCCGGAGGAGGAGGAGGCTGTGGGCTTGTGCACCGGGGAGCCACGAGGGCTGAGCCAGGCAGTCCACGGGGTGTGAAGGACTGGACAGGGGTGGGGGTCAGGTCGTGGTGTGGTGCACACAGGTATGTGAGCGCAAGGGGACGTGACGGGAGCGGCCCCAGTGTGTGTGCAGAACAGGAGCTGGTATGTGGGTGTGGGCTGAAGCCAGGGCTGAGTGTCCAGAGCCTGGGCTGCTCCCCCATCGCCGGGCCTGTTGGGCAGCAGCATTTTCACCTGTGTCTGCTCCTTGGCTGGACACTGGGCAGGCCTCCACCCACCTGCCCAGCCCCTAAACATGGTGACTGTGGGGCTTATCAGCCTCTTGAAGAGTTCCTTCCTGGGCAAGACTGAGCCGGCCGTGGGTGTGGGTAACTTGCCTCTGGAGGCACTGAAGAATGGTGAGGTCCAGGTCGCACCCTCACTCCCTGCCTCAGCTGAGCAGAGCCGGCGGCAGCCTGGGCAGGTGATGCGAGGAGCTGGCGAGGTGACAGAGCTGGGGTGAGCCCTTGGAAGGGGGAGTTCTCTGCAAGTCATCGAGACTGAGGGTAACTCTGTTGTTTAAGTATTCCTTGCAAATGGGCCAGAGGTGGAAAGGCATAGTGTGGGTGAGGAGGGCAGGGTGCTATCTTTTTAGCTTAAAAAAAATTTTTTTTTAATATTTATTTATTTGGCTGTGCTGGGTCTTATTTGTGACATGTGGAATCTAGTTCCCTGACCAGGGATTGAACCTGAGACCCCTGCACTGGGAGTGTGGAGTCTTGGCCACTACACCACCCAGGAAGTCTCTTTCTGGCTTTTAAAAAGTAACCCTCCAAAGGGAGAGCTCAGACAGCTTTTATGTCTAACATCTGCCTAGAAAGTTCTTCCTTGAGTCTAACTCGAAGCCTGCTTGCTGCAATTTCATCTTGTTTCCCCTTGACTTGCCATGGCTCTGGGCCAGCTTTTCCTTCCCTGCGTTCTTGCTTTCATCCTGCTGTTTGGTATTTCATCCTTAACCCATAAATCATGCTCCTCTCAATTTTTTTTCTTTTTTTTTTTTAAGAAAACAGAGCAAAAGTTTTCACATCAGGGTCAGCTTGTACACGTTCTCTTCTCCCAAATCCTGCGCCCACTCTGGGCTCTGAGGTTTCCCCCGCATCCTATATTCTCCTCCAGTTTTCCCTTCATTTCCTCCTTTCCCAGGGTTGGGGGGGGGGGTCTCCCCATCTCCAGCTGCTGGGGCCAGCTTGGCCCTGAAATAACTGCCTCTGGTCTGGGGACAGTGAGCCTTGTCTCCTGGCTGCCCAGCTGGTGACCCTGCGTTTGGGCCCCAAGCTCGGCTACCCTATGGCGTGGCAAGCAAAGGCAATATCTCTCCTTGGCTCTCGTGGATCTCATCTGTATCCCCCCACTTCCCAATACCACAGTTGAGCAGACGTCCTTCTCGCTTTCAGGGAGACTTAAAGCCCAGAGAGGAAGTGAGACTTACCTAAGAGAACAGAGCAAGCTGGAGGCACAGCTCCCCACTTACTGTACCGGTAGGTTGCAAATCATTCAAAAATTGTTACTGGGGGTGTCAGGGCCTGTTCCTGAATTTCTCTGAACTTCATTTCATCATTCATAAAACAGAGTTAATAGTAATTCCTAGCACAAAGTTTTCTATGAAGATGAAACTTAATAATGCACGTAAACACGTGTGTGTTTTGGACATAGTGCTAAAGGTTTGCTTCTGTCGTTATTCTGAGCCAGGTCTGGACCAGACCTTGGAGTTCCTGTCTGATGCTTCTTCGTCTGTGTTTTCAAGTCCATTCATTCGTTTGATAAGGATTCAGGGGCCAGTCTTCAGGGCGCCCGCCTCAATTCTGTACCAGCATTCACCATTGGTTCAGGTGTCCCCCGGGGCCAGACTACCCGGTTCTTCCCACCTGATGCTTGGTTCTGAAAGCCTTGGGGGTTGGCCTCTTTGTTTTTCCTTCCCTACTCCCCCGACCCCAGAGGTTGAGGTCTTTGATTCCACCAGGCGCCTCTCTCCTCACCTTCCGTCCAGGGCTGAGCTTGCCAGGGAAGCCTCCTCGCAGGTCCCAGAACTTGAATTTCTGCCCCCGACATGCTTCCCCACTCCTGGGACAATCTGCACCCTCCAAGTCACCTTCAAAAATTTCCATAACCTCAAATGGCCCTGCCACGCCCTCCTAGCTGACTTGGGCTTGGGCTGTTGCCTGGGTTAAAAGGACCAACAAGTAAACAGACGCTTCTTTTAATAAAAAGAGTCCCTTGTGTTTCTCTGGAGCCTTGGAGGAGCAGAGCCCTTGGTAGCTCCTGGTCACTTTGACTCCCCAGCGCCCCTCGGAGGCGGGGGCGGGGAGGGGGCGCGTGGGTGAGTGCCCCCCTCTGCAGCCTAGGCACCTCTTCCTGGCAGCTCCTGGAAACAGAATCAGAGGAGGCCTTGGGCAGAGTGTGGGGAGGGGAGGCAAACAAGGATTCCAGATAGAGCAGGCATCAATTTATCTCCTGGCAGCCGGTAAATGGGCCACGGGAGAGACAGGGGAGAGCAGACAGCGGGTGCCCTTCAGGACAGTAGGGAGTCAGGAGGAACAATGACCTGCCTGTGATGGGCACTCACTCTGGGTCTCCCTTGAGGAGACCACTCGGATTGGAGGTGACCACCCAAGTGAGGATCTCTCTGGTGACCCCCTCCGCCTCCAGGATCCTTGCCAGCTCTCAGGACGGAGGTTCAACCAAGAGAGGGGGAAGAACCAGGCCTCCCTTGAAGGCCACCCTGTCCCCATCTGGCCTCATGAGGTGGCCCCACCTTCCCCTGCCCTCCCAATCAGATGCCCAGAGCGAGTTGGCCCCGTGTTTACCCGGAGGCAATCGATCGTCCTGGCACAGTGACGAGCACGCAGCTGGCCCAGGGAAGACCATGCTGTTACCTGGCCACGCCAGCCCTTTGACCTCCTGTCGCCCCCGGCAGCCTCTGACCCCTTATGGCTGGAATGGCGCCACTCACTGAACACTAGGGACCTAAGGCAGATGGGCAAGCAGGGATGGCAGCTGGCTGCAAGGATCAAAAGAGACTCGGGATAACAGTCCCCGAGCCTGGGTTTTAATCCCCATCCAGTGTGGTCTCAGGCAAATTACTTCGCTGCCGAGGCCTGGATTTTCCCACCTGCAAAATGGGCAAACTAAGAACAAACTGCTCCTATTGTAAGGAAACTACTGTTTTTGTTGTTTAGTTGTTAAGTCGTGTGCACCTCTTTCGTGACCCCATGGACTGTACCCCACTGGCTCCTCCGTTCATAGGATTTCCCAGGCAAGCATACTGGAGTGGGTTGCCATTTCCTACTCCAGGAGATCTTCCTGACCCAGCGATCGAACACACATCTCCTGCATTAGCAGGTGGATTCTTTACTGCTGAGCCACC
Source organism: Cephalophus harveyi (assembly GCA_006410635.1). NCBI lineage: Eukaryota > Metazoa > Chordata > Mammalia > Artiodactyla > Bovidae > Cephalophus > Cephalophus harveyi. Next base: position 385,795 of record SJYT01067703.1, read on the forward strand.
AGGGAAGCCCCAAACCACTATACGCCAGTAAAAATTAATAAAATAAATGAATAAAATCCAGATGCACTTCCCATTTTAAAAAATATGCTTGCATTCATAAGGTCCTTCTGTACATTACAGGGAACTCTTTTTGATACTCTGTAATGAGCTATATGGGAAAAGAATCTAAAAAAGAGTGGTGTATGTATATGTATAACTGAGTCGCTTTGCATACAGCAGAAACTAACAACTTTATAAATCAACCCTATGCCAATACAATTTGTAAAAGCCATAAAAAAATACATATGTACATTTTAAACAAGAGCAAACTGCTCCCTATGTATTATTGGAGCCATGAGAGCAAAGGGTAACTTGAGGTGCAAATGTCACTGAGAATTTGAGAAGAAAATCTGGTCCAACACTATCAGGAAACCTCCCGGCAACGCTGAAGGGTTAGAATGGAGAGACCGGGAGTGACAGTACCCCTGGGGTGGCCCTGCTCATTCCTCTTGTCCCTGCAGGCTGGCCTCTCCCACCGTCCTGCCCACGTCCATCTGCGGCCTCCCAGCCCATTCATGGCTGCAGACGACAGAAAAGCAGCAGCTCCCAAGGAGGGGCTTCCGGTGGTCCCCTGGGCCCCCGAGGAGGGCCCGAGGCCGGACCAGGAAGCCCAGGACCAGGTGAAGGATCGAGGCCAGTGGAACAACAAGATGGAGTTCGTGCTGTCTGTGGCCGGGGAGATCATCGGGCTGGGCAACGTCTGGAGGTTCCCCTACCTCTGCTACAAAAATGGGGGAGGTGAGTTCACCTGAGCTGGGCGCGGTGGGGGAGAGCTGTGGAGCTCCAGTTCCACCACGGGCCTCAGCATCCCCCGCCGTGCAATGGGCTTGATTCCTCAGAGCAAGCTCCTCTCCAGGGGTGGTCAGTCACTGAAGGACTCAGTCCATCACTCAGCCCCTACTGTGGGCCACCCTATGCCAGGCTCTGTGCTAGATACAAAACAGAACACACTCTGGGTTATGTTGCAGCGAAGGGCAGCAGGCTACAGACAAACACGTCCGCCGCAGTCTGTCGCGTGGTGAAGCGTGGACGGGCTAGAAGCAGAGCAGGGTGGAGGGACGGGGTGGGGAGACACTGGATCGGGAAGGGAGGGACGAGACATGGGAGGCGAGGGGACCAGGAGAGGGTCTGTCCAGGAGGTGGCCTTTGAGCTGAGAATTGAAGGAGGTGAAGGAGCGAGTGCCAAGGGTGGAGCTGAGGTGAAGAACCCTCCAAACTCAGGGGACAGCAGGGCCAAGGTCAAGTGAAGAGCAGCTGGCCTGAGGAGGGACGAGGAGGGGAGTGATGGGGTGGGGGAGTCGGGGAGTCAGGGAGAGACCAGAGGTCATGGGCCTGGACCCTGGAGTTTGGATCTGAGTGAGGCAGGAGCCACTGAGGAATGTTGATCAAATAAGAGACTTGACCCCTGTCTAGGATTTTTTTTAAATTAAAGAAGCAATTATACATGTTTTAGCACCAGCGGTAAAAATGAGCAAGGGTGTAATGGGGAGGGGCCAGTGTGGTTTTAGTATATTCAGAGAACTGTACAACCAACCCCACAACTGATTCTAGAATCTTTCCATCACCCCCAAAAGAAGCCCTGTACCCATCAGAAGCCACTCCCAGCCCTTTCCCAGCCCGCCCTCAGCAACCACAAATCTGCTTCCTGTGGCTGCGGTTTTACCGGCTTGGAATATTTCACATCAGTGGAATAATTCATTTAGATGAGTTTGTTTGTGAGTGGCCAGATTCATTTTTTGCCTTTTGAAAATGCCTTTATTCTTTTGTGGAAAGGATGTATGTGAATATTAGAAATATTCCAGAAAGGTGAAAAAGAAGGAACAGTCCTGTTTAAAAATAGCCATTGTTTAGAAAATCCTTCTAAACACCATTTATATTTAAGTTGACAAATATTTATTGAACATTTACTATGTATCCTACTCTCTTTTTAAAGCATCCATAATTAATTTTCTTTTTTTAATATTTATTTATTTGACTGAAACCAATCTTTAGCTGTGGCATGTGGGATCTAGTTCCCTGACCAGGGATCGAACCCAGGCCCCCTGCATTGGGAGCACGAAATTTTAACCACTGGACCACTGGGGAAGTCTGTACATTTTTAAATGGTTATCAAGTCATGAATAGTAGGTTCTTATTTTTGCAAAAAAGGAAATATATGTGGATATGTTTATAAGAAAATTGGGAGGATATACTGATACAAGAGCTTCCCTTGTGGCTCAGCTGGTAAAGAATCTGCCTGCCATGCGGGAGACCTGGGTTTGATCCCTGGCTTGGGAAGATCCCTTGGAGAAGGGAAAAGCTACCCACTCCAGTATTCTGGTCTGAAGAATTCCATGGACTATACAGTCCATGGGGTCGCAAAGAGTCGGACATGACTGAGAGACTTTCACTTTTCACTGACACAATGCTTTTCTCTTTCCTTCCCATTATACTTTCTATTTTTTCTACACAGTAACATGCTTGAGAAGTATTGTAACACTGTGGTTACAAGCCCAGGCTCAGGGTCAGACCACCTGAGTTTGTGCTTCACTTTCCTCATCTGTAAAATGGGGATAACATCAGTACCTGGGAGGTTGCTTTGTGAGGGTTTTGATGTCAGTAAAGCATCTAGAAGCAGGCTTTACAGACAGAAGCCCAAGTGCCAAGTGTTATTACTGTGCAATGAACTCTGCAGTGACCGTGCATTACTATGCAGTGTGTTCACCCAGGCACACACTTCTGAGATGATCGAGGTGGGCACCCTGCGCTGTCATTTCCAGGGCGTCTTTAGGCCTGGCCTCCCACCACGGCCTGCGGGTCTGCGCCTCCAATGCTGAAACCACATCCTGAGAACAGCCCCCCAGCAGAAGAGTGGCCTCGTCAGAGAGCCCACTTCAGACCAGAGCCTGAGAGAAGGGAAACCCTCTGAATATGAGGGGAAAAAACCCTCTGAATGAGAAGGAAAATAATTTTTCCAAGATATTTTTGTTTGTTAGTTTTCCTCTAAAAAGTCACCTACTTGATAATTTAATAAGCATATCAAATTATCCAGAACACATGTTTTTGTTTCCAAAAATAATAAACTGAATCAGATTTGTGAAGCACACTGAGAAAGTAAATAGTATGTCTATTAGGATATCCACCTACCTTTTCATTCATTTCCCTTTGAAGATCTTTCCTATCCTGGGTGGGGTGCAGACCAGAAGCTTTCCACCCGCCCTGCTCAGAACAGCAGGAAGCTGCCCTGGGCCTCCGAGGGCTGGGGAGGTGGGAGGGACATTGAGGGGCAGCTGCAGGCTCAACCCACCTCCCCTTTCTCTGCAGGAGCATTTTTCATTCCCTACTTCATCTTCTTCTTCTCCTGTGGCATCCCGGTGTTCTTCCTGGAGGTGGCGCTGGGCCAGTACACCAGCCAGGGCAGCGTCACAGCCTGGCGGAAGATCTGCCCCCTCCTCCAGGGTGAGTGTCCTCCCCCACCCCCCTGCAGGCCCCCAGGAGCCCCATTCTGTATAATCCGGCTTTGTAAAACCGGATTATAAAGCTTATAAAACCTGGGGGAAGCGGTCTTCAAGGAAGGACGATACAAAATCGTATGCAGGCATGAAACTAGGTGCAGTCTTAGGAGGAGTGCTTGCAAGCAAGGAACCCTGGAGCTGAGTCTTCACAGCTTCACGGAAAAATGTGCTCCCAAGCAATCGGCTGGGCCCCCCACATGTGTCCAGTGATGTAAGCACGGTGGCCGCGGTGGTGGGAGAAGGCCTAAGGCCGTGTTGTGCTGTGCTGTCACCTGCTCTTCTTATTTAGAAAAATAAGGAGTAAAGGGTTCTCAGGCCTGAAGTGAGCCTGGCAGTGTCTCCGTGGCCCCGTGTCCTTCCAGCACCACTGACAGCTCCCGTGGGTTCAGGGCGAACTCTGATCTCTCAGACCTTCCTGTTCCCCACCCCCACCCCCCGCCCTGACCCCAAGGCATTGGGCTGGCGTCTGTAGTCATCGAGGCCTATCTGAACATCTACTACATCATCATCCTGGCCTGGGCCCTCTTCTACCTGTTCAGCTCCTTCACCTCCGAGCTGCCCTGGACCACCTGCGCCCACTCCTGGAACACAGGTACCTGTCAGGTTGGGCGAGGGGCCAACAGTGACCAGGCGCCCAGCCAAATCTGCCCCAAGCCGAGCTGTGGGGGCTGCTGGGGCCCACTCTGCAGGCCAGCTCTCTGTGGGTCATTCAACCAACTGCCCTGACAGCCCCGTGGGACTGTGGGTGATAACTGGCTGCCAGGCGCTAGCTGCCCCCACCGTCCACCCATTGAGCCGGTGTTTACTGTGGGCCTACTGTGCGCCAGACCCCGGAGACCAGAGGGGCAGAGGCAGACCAGGGGGTCCAGAGGAGCAGTCAGATCCGGCGGGACCAGCGCATGTGGCGGGGCTGGGAGAGGGGGCTGGTTCCCCGCGCTTCCCGCAGGGGAACTCCTGACACTGGAAAGCTGGGGCTCCCGAGGGCTGGGAATGATGGGGCAAGCAGGCCAGAGGGTGGGGGACAGGACGTGAGCGCGTCTCTGCCCGCCTGGCCCACTGCGGATGCCCCCTCGTCCCCCACAGAGCACTGCATGGACTTCCTGAACCACTCCACAGCCAGCACAACAGGCCCATCTGAGAACGCCACATCCCCCGTCATGGAATTCTGGGAGTAGGTAGCAGGCCTGGATGTGCCTCCGGGGGGGCCAGGGGAGGGAATTTGGGTGTCCAGGGCCTGGGATGTGGGGTGCAGGTGTACACCTTTCCAGCACTCACCTCCCATCACCAAGAGATGAGGTACCCTCGCATACGTACCGCCCATGCCCTCACGCTCACCCCCCACTCCCGTGTCCTCCTAGACTCACATGGGTGTGAGTGACTCCATGTGAGTGTCCATGTGACTCCATCCCACCCAAGTCTGCTCACCCTCCCCCACCCGCACCCACTCATCCACCTGCACCTCGCAGCTCAGAAGACAGCTCTATGCTCCTTTCCAGCTTTGGGTGTCCTGACGTCCTGGCGGTAGCTTGAACTTGGCCGAAGTGGGAGTATTTACAAACTGGCAAATTTCTACACTCATCCACACTCGCACCTGCAGCCTCCACTTGAGCACTTACACTCTCTCCCACATCCACACGTGTCCATCTTTGCGCTTACAGAGTCTACCCCACCCCCTGACACACACACTCACCTCGGCACACATGCAGCTGCCAACATCTCCCAAGGGCGCCCGCCCAGCCCTGACTCACCCTCACGCCCTCCAGCCCTTGGCTCACACATTCCTATCACCCGTCACCTGCCAACCCCAGTGCACACCAGTCCCCTGCTCCCCAGGCATCTGCTCACCCACCTGCTCCTCAGCTGTGCCCCACCACGGGCCCCTCAGGCACGTGCCGCTCTCACTGTCTCTGTCTCTCTCTGAGCAACAGAGAAAGCCGGATGAGTTAGACAGACATACCTGTGGCATTACGTGAGTTGGTCTCCTGATGGCCAAGGGCTTACAGACCACAGATGGGAACGTGCTGTCCATGGGGCAGGGGAGGGGCAGGGGGTGGGGTGGCCTGGACGCTGAGATCTGTGGGGTCAGCTCTGAGGATCAGGACAGCTGATGATGACGGAGGAGGTGGCCTGCTGTCCCCTCGGCCTCACCTGGCAGTGTACCCCCCACCCCCCGTCTGCAGGAGACGTGTTCTCAGCATCAGCCCCGGCATCCAACACCTGGGCAGTGTGCGCTGGGAGTTGGCCCTGTGTCTCCTGCTCGCCTGGACCATCTGCTACTTCTGCATCTGGAAGGGCGTCAAGATCACGGGCAAGGTGAGGGGCTCGGGCTCCAGGCATGCTCTTTGTGGCTCCCAGAGTCTGCAGGGACCCCCTCACTACCACCACCATGGCATCCCCCTGGAGACCTGAAAGAGAAAGTAGTGAAGGGAAGGGCATGCTAAGAACAGGGGACGTCCTGGGAAGGGGTTTAGCTCAACACTGGGAAAGTCTTTCTTTTTCAATATGACTGTCAAAAGCCTATATACATAAGCAAGCAACCTGCAGGGTGAAATAAGCCCGCCCCAATTTGGCCCGCTGATGTGTGTCTCACCCTGTGCTGGGGAGTCCCAGACCCCCTGGAACGTGTGAGGGAGGGGTGGCAAGCTTCCTGCGCTCACCCCTCCGCAGGAGGCTCATGCTATCTGGAGAGGGGTGACCTTGACCTCCCCCCTGCAGGTTGTCTACTTCACAGCCACATTTCCCTACCTGATGCTGGTCATCCTGTTGGTTCGAGGCGTCACCCTGCCCGGAGCCTACGAGGGCATCATCTACTACCTGAAACCAGATTTGCTTCGGCTCAAGGACCCCCAGGTAGGAACCTCTCTGGGGACCCTTATCCTAGGCGTCTCCCGTCCCAAACCAGATCCGGACTTCTAAAAACCTCTGGTTGCTTTCCCCTTGGTGTAGAGGCAAAATATGCCCACCACAGAAAAGAGAGATAATATAGAAGAAAACTATAAAAAGAGGTACTAAACACCTCTTTTAATCCCACCCCTCAGTTATAACCTCTGTTAGCATTTTAGTCCATTTTCTTGCAACATTTTTTTCTGGCTGGGTATGTGTGTGTGTGTTCACATAGTTGTGATAATTATACGTGGAGGTAAATATATGTTCAGTTAAACGACAGTGAAAGCATCTTCTGTGTTATTAAATCCGTTTGTAAATGTCATCTCACCACTTGGATAATGTTTCCTTTGTCCACCATCCCTCCACTCCCTCGTTCAGCCAGGATGGACCATGGCTCCAGAAGTCCGTGGTCCACACTAGCTGCCCTGGAGCTAGACAGCACCACACACGTGAGATCCGCCATGTGCCCAGGAGAGGAGGAGGAGAACGCGCTGGTGGACGTGGGATGCTCTGAGGGGAGGCGGAGGGGCTGCTCTTCTTGGGGGGCTGTGTGTTCACGCACGCCAGGCTCCCTGCAGGCTCCCCCTATCTTTTCGCTACTTCCTCGGGGTCTCTCTCCCTTAGGTGTGGATGGACGCGGGCACCCAGATCTTCTTCTCCTTCGCGATCTGCCAGGGGTGCCTGACGGCCCTGGAGATGTGTATAAGAGACAGTAACCAGAGAAAGACACAGCCACTGTTGTCCGGCATTTTCCCGGAGACAGGCTCTCAAGGCATCCCCAGTTCCAGCCTGCCTTGCGGTGTTGTCCTCAATCCACGGAGCGCTGGGGTGGCAGGAGCTCGGGGTGGCACAGCCTGCACCCTGCACAGACATTCCCCAGCTCATGACCTTCTGAAGACAGAGCTCCTGGCAGCTCTGTTTGCCATTCTGCCTTTGTCCCAACGCTGATGTCATGGACGAGGAAACTGAGGACCTGAGAGACAAAGTGACTTTTGCAGTTCACACAGCTGCTCAGGGCCAGAGACACGACTAAAGCCTCCTGCGCTCAGGCCAGTGTCCCCCCTCACCTCCCTCTCCTGCCTTGTTAACAAGCCCGATGGAGCGCTTGCCGCATGTGCCAACCCTTTTTCTGTCCGTTGTGGTTCTTGGGGTGGGAGAGAGAGGGCCCCCTCTGTGGGGGTGAGCAGCCCCCCAGATTGGCAGCCCCACTTTGGCAGTTCCTCCACCAGCCCACACCCCTCTGACCAGATTTCCTCCCTAGACTTTTGTCTTCTCCCCACTTTCCACCCTCTCCACCAGAGGATGCCTTGGATCTGTGAGAGACTCCCAGTCTCCCACAGAGATGTGGGGGTGCCCCTTTCCCCAGGCCGATGCCAAACCATGCCAGACCCTTCCCTGGCTGGGGGAGGCTTCCTGGAGGAAGAAGGCAGGGCTTGGATAAGCTGTGAGGTCTTGTTCCAAAGGGAAGGGGAGAGGGGGAGTGGGGATGGGGTGGGCCCCTTGGGGACTGTGTCCTGGGGAGGACCTGGGGGCTGGAAGAAGGGAAGCCACCTGCAGTGATGTGTAGGTAGAAGTCACCACCTGGTGGCTGGAGTAAAAGTCTGTGGTCCAGCCAGGGTGAGCTCCATCCCCACTGCCCAGCATCCTCAGAGCATCCACTATCCTTTGCTCAGAACTTTGAGGACTTCTCAGCTTGTGAGAACAAGGATGCTGGCATGCCAGGCACAAGCAGATGTCCAGACTCCTGGGTTCTGGATGGCCCCTTATGCCTCCCTGTGGACTGCTTGTGCACCGTGGCAGTTAACTGGCTAGTTGGTGGGTGAAGAAGGCCGTCCAGGGATGAAGAGGAACTCTGCTCCAGCCGGATTCCTCTTTTCCAGGACTGGGGACCTCAGAGGGGCAAGCATGGTGCTCTCTGCTGCCACCTGGTGGCGGATTGGAGCAGGGCCACCTCCCTGCTCTGGCCTCCCACCTCCTGAGGCCCCTTCACCCCTGCCCTCACTGGACATATGGACTGGCTGAGCATTTCCCCTTCCCTGTGCAAGCTAGCGCCTCTGGAAATGAAAACCTCCCATACCTCCTCCTCACGGCCCCCGTGGGTGTTCCCACAAGAGTCCGCTGGCTTTGGGACAGCCCTGCTGCCGGGCATGAGGTGGAGGCCAGCAGACTTCTCAGCGGCCGGCCATCTGCCCTGAGTGTGCTGAGCTGTGCAGCCAGGTCCTCAGCCCGGAGACCCTTGCTCTGGGCGGCAGGCAACTCTGCACACGGAGGGGCGGGGCATGGGCTCTGTCCAGCTCCTTTCCTGGGGGCAGGAGCTGGGGTGAGGGTATGGTGGGTCAGGTGGGAGGGTGGCTTAGGGGGTCTGCCCAGCCCCTTAGTGGTGGACAGGGATCATGGCAGCTGGGTTTTGGCTTTTGCATCTTATGGTTCATGACTCGCCCCAGCTGTGCAGGTGTGCGGCTGGTTTCAGTTCCTTACAGTTTCTTTGCATCTGTTGCTTGAAGAGATGAGGGGACACCTGCCCAGGTACACACACTGCAGTAAAGCTGTCTCTTATACACATCTCCTGGGGGAGGGAGGGGGGCCTCCCTCCTTTGTGATCAGAGACGGAAGGGTGGGTGTGGGGGCCCAAGCTGCACAAATCCGACCCTGTGGTCCACTTTCCAGACTGGGCTCTTCTCCCGGTACTTGGCCTCGGTCTCCGTCCCCTACCTCCTTTTCTCCCTGCCCTTCACCGCTCACTGTCTCTGGATCTCCTCGCACGCTGGGCTTCTGTCTCCCTCTTCCTTCCCATTCCCGCAGGGACAGCATCGCGCTCTGCTTCCTCAACAGCGGCACCAGCTTCGTGGCCGGGTTTGTGGTCTTCTCCATCCTGGGCTTCATGTCCCGGGAGCAGGGGGTGCCCATCTCTGAAGTGGCTGAGTCAGGTGGGTGCTGTCTGGCTGTCTGGGACCTGGAGGGAAGGATGGGCAGGGGACAGAGGGTGGGGTCAGGGTGGGTGTCCCAGAAACCGGACACTAGGAAACTTTCAGCGTTGGGGGGCAGTGCTTGGCACAGAGCAGGACCCCAAAACCAGGGGAGGGAGGAGGGAGAGGCGAGCAGATGGGTGGAAAGTGTGCTCCCCAAAGTAGCGGACGGGCTCAGCCAGCACATGCAGGGAGACACACACGTGCACCTGCGTGTGCGGGCGGACCCCCCTGATGCTGTGTGTGCCCGGCAGGCCCTGGCCTGGCCTTCATCGCCTTCCCCAAGGCCGTGACCATGATGCCCCTGTCCCAGCTGTGGTCCTGCCTCTTCTTCATCATGCTTATCTTCCTTGGGCTGGACAGCCAGGTTTGCCCCACCCCCGCCCCGCCCCGCCCTGCAGCCCCCTTCCCAGCTTCTGTGCTCCCTGCCAGGACTTTCCCCAGCTCCCTGGCCCCAGCCCAAGGTCGCTCCCCCTCCATTCCACGTCCAGGACCTGTCCTTGAGGTTGGCGGGGGTGGGGGGGACCCCTGGCCTAGGGACCCTCTTCTGTGAGGGGCTGCCTCCTTTGTCCCCCCTGCTCCTCCCACCCCCAGGCCTGACCCTTCACAGACATGGACATGCCCTCCCAAACATCCCTCCTGTGCCCTCAGGCCACCCAGCCTCCCCCACCACCTCCCAGCTGGGACCGTCTATGGTAGAGACGTGGGCTGGCCTCACCCAACCCTGACCCCTGTGCCCCTGACTCTGCGGGTCAGCGTCGGGGTGGGGGGCAGGGAGCAGGCATGGGCAGTGACCCCTCTCACCAGCCCCCTTCGGCCCACAGTTTGTCTGTGTGGAGTGCCTGGTGACGGCCTCCATGGACATGTTCCCCAGGCAGCTCCGGAGGAGCGGGCGGCGCGAGCTCCTGATCCTCGCCGTCGCAGTCATATGCTGCCTGATTGGGCTCTTCTTGGTCACTGAGGTGAGTGCCAGGGGCAGAGCCTCTCTGCGAGGTTGGAGGGACCACATGGTCGAGCCTTCTTGTGTTGGTTTCCTCTCCTTTGGTTTCAGGTGACAGAAACCAAACACAAGCTGGCTTAAGCAGGAAAATGAACTTTTTGAGTCAGGGAACGGATAAGTCTAGATGTTCAGTTTCAGGCACGGTTGGATCCAGCAGCCCCAATGATGTCATCAGAGATGGTCCCCCTCTTTCCTCTGGTGATGTCATTCTTGGGCAGATTTTCCTCCTGGGATGTTACAGATGGCTGGGGCAGCTTCGGGCTTCCCTTGTGCCACTGGCCAACCCTGGGGACACAGGGCCCTTTTCCTGAGAGTCAGCCGTGGCTCCTCTTCAGGCCTGAAACAGGGGAGTGGGGCACACAAACTCACAGTGAGATGGCCACAACAGAGAACCTTCCGGAAGGTGGGATTCTGGGCAGACAACACAGTTGATCTACACCACAGTCCCCAAGGTCCTCGCTGAGGTCAGAGATGGTTTCAGATGAGGCCTGGGAGGCAGGGACAGGCAGGGCAGACTCTAGCTGCAAGGGAGGGCTTCCTTGGGCCAAGCAGGGTGGCACCCCACAAGATGAGCATATATCTTATCTGGGGGGGCAGGATGTGTCCCCTGCCACCCACCACCGCACCAGGGGAAGGTTAAAGCCTCAGCTCCATCCCCTGTCTGCAGGGCGGGATGTACCTCTTCCAGCTGTTTGATTACTACGCCTGCAGCGGCACGTGCCTGCTCTTCCTTTCCGTGTTTGAGGTGGTCTGTGTCGGCTGGGTGTATGGTAAGTGGTGGGGGGAGCCTCGGGGTCCCTGGAGGGGCTGGATCTGCCCCAGGGAGGGACCAGCAAGCTGGCCTTCTGGTCCTTGTGGCTCTTTGAGCTGCTGTCCTGGTTCTTAATTTTTTAAATATTTACTTTGTATTTATTTATCTGGCTGCTGTGGGTCTTAGTTGCGGCATGTGGGATCTAGCTCCCTGACCAGGGATCAAAACCCAGGCGCCCTGCCCTGGGAGCATATGAGTCTTAGCCACTGGCCCCTCAGGGAAGTCTCTGCCCTGATTCTCTTTACTTGAGGCTTATCCATCGCTGGGAACCCAGGCATTTCTCATTATGGCAGGCAGAGCTGGGCTTGGGACAACCCTGGGTTCCTTGAATAGTGAGAATAATTACAAATACCTGGAGTCTGGGATGCACACATACACCACCCCTGCCCAGTGCCCCGCGTGGCTCAGCGGGCCCTTTGCTATTCTGCTGCTTTTACTTGAAACCGAATCTGTCTCTGTGATGCAATAAGCATCTGTGTGGCCACTGAGCCCGCCCTGGCTCACACCCTCCAGTGTGTTAGGTCGTGGGTCCTCATCCCTAGACGGGAGGCCAGAGACGCCCTGGGGGGTGAGGCGGCTCCCTGTTGGGGGCAGTCTCCCCCTCCCCGAGTGTCACTCCTGTATGCTGATCCAGTTTCCCCCACACGGCGGTGGGTGGGGAGGACGGAGCACCCGAGTCCTTCCCCAGACCCATCTGCTGCCCCACTCCCGTCCCCACACTCTCCTGACACCCACCTGGGCAGGGGCCGACCGTTTCTATGACAACGTGGAAGACATGATTGGCTACCGGCCGTGGCCCCTGGTGAAGATCTCCTGGCTCTTCCTGACCCCTGGCCTCTGCCTGGTATGTGCCCATCAGTGCCCCCTGTATCCCCTCCTGCCTCTCCAGTCGATTCCAGGAGATGAGGGGCAGGGGGCTGAGTTCTGGGGCTCCTTGGGGGGCAGGTCCGTGCCCTCTCTTGTGTGCTGGTTCCCCTTTTCTCACTGTCTCTCGGTTTCACGAGCACTACCATCCGGCCTGGTTCCTGCTCCATCGCTTCCTTTGGCGACCCGGTCGGTCTGTCGGCCTGCCTGATGTTCCAGCTGCTGGTCTGCTTCTGCCTGTCTGCTTGGAGCATCTCCGTCTCCCCTCCGTTCCTTCTCGACGTGCCTGACGCCTTGGCCCACGGTCTGCCATGGCCTCTGTGCTCCACCTCCAGAAGCACCAGTGTATCTCACTGTGCTCCGTCCCCGAGGGGAGGCTTCGCGGCCCCTCCTGCATCTGCATCTGCCCTCCCCCCGTCTCTCTAGGCCACTTTTTTCTTCTCCTTGAGCAAGTACACACCTCTCAAATACAACAACGTCTATGTGTACCCGGCCTGGGGATACTTCATCGGCTGGTTCCTGGCTGGCTCCTCCATGGGCTGTGTCCCTCTCTTCATCATCGTCACCCTCTTGAAGACCCGGGGTTCCTTCAAGAAGGTAGGGGCTGGGAAAGTGGCACTGAGGAGGTTGGACGGTGGGCAGGACATCATGGCTGGGGCAGCTCTGAGGCCAGGCAGCCCTTCTGTCTAAGAGAATCTTAAGGAGAAGGGTCTTTGAAGACCCGTGGCTTCATTATCAGAAATGGTCAAGAGTCCTAGCGTCCTAGACCTTCAGAATCTGACCTCCAGATCATCTGAGCAGGCTGACCAAGAGCAACTGTCAAAGCGTTAAGGGGTGTGTGTGCATGTTAAGTCACTTTAGTTGTGTCTGACTCTTTGTGACCCTATGAACTGTAGCCCACCAGGCTCCTCTGTCCATGGGGATTCTCTGGGCAAGAATACTGGAGTGGGTTGCCATTTCCTCCTCCAGGGAGTCTTCCCAGGGATCAAACCTGTGTCTTTTACATCTATCTGCATTAGCAGGCAGGTTCTTTACCACTAGCACCACTAGGAAACTAAGTTATAAACAAAACCTCAAAGGTGCCAGACACAGGGGGTCACAGAGCACAGATTCCTGCTCCTGGAAATTGGTGACCAGCAGCCACGGTTCATCCACACAGTTTCCCAGCTTCTCTCCCTCTCTTATCCCTGTGCAAACCCTTTGCAAAAGGCTCCCTGCTTACGGGGTAGGATATGCCTTCCTGGAAGACATAGAGCCAGTGTCCCACAAAGACATTACATATGTGGGAATCTGTCTCACCTACAAGTCACAGAAAACCCAACTGCAATAAACAAACAGGCTTAGTGTCTTCCTACACATGAAGATCAGAGTTAGGGCTTCTGGCATTTGTTTCAGCTGCCTAAAGAAGCCATTAGGGACCAGACGCTTCCTCTATTCCTGCACTTTCATCCTGCTCATGGCGTCCTTTCATCATCATACTTATCACCTCATGGCCACAAGAAGGTGGTCATGATTCCAGTCATCACATCTGCATTCAAGGCAAGGAGATGGCATCAATAACAATAGTAATAGTAGTAATACTGCTAGGAAGAAAAACGATAGACATTTACCGAGTATTTGATAGCAGTAGCAATAAAAATAGTTACAATAAGAACAAAATAGACACCGAACACTGATCCTGTGCCAGGCGCTGTGCTGAGGTGTGGTATGGTTCAGTGGGTTGCCTATGGCTGCACAGATGTCAGGACTGGAGCCAGGCGGTTCCCACGCTGTCCCCACACCACTGCCTCCTCTCTCTTCTTGAGATCTGTGCTCATTCATTCAGTCGCACCACACTGAGCTTCCCCACGGGCGGGCTCCGAGCTGGGCCCTGGGACACAGACAGGAGGACATACTGTCTTTGCCTCTCTCGCCAACAGCACCACTGATGCCCTCTTCCCCCCACAGCGCCTGCGGCAGCTTGTCACCCCTGCCCCCAGCCTGCCGCAGCCCAGGAGACACCTGTGTCTGGATGGTGGCAGCAGCCGGGACTGCGGGCCCGCCCCACTTAAGGAGGGCCTCATGGCTGGAGAGAAGGAGACGCACTTGTAGGATGTGCCCGGAAGCCAGGTGGCTCTTGTGTCCCCAGCGGACAGCTTCACCTCTGCCCCGTCCCGCAGCCTTGCCGAGAAACTGTGCTGTCCGTGGGCAGCCCCTCTTGGGGCTGGAGCATGCCGTGCCTGTTGGAACTCAGCATCTTATCTGAGCAGGAGGTGGTCTTCCTGAAGCCCGCTGTCTGATTTATGACAACTGCAGTGTACACGGGGGGAGCGCCCTCTGTGGGGGGCTTCCTCTTACCATCTCTTGGCTTGGAGAGGGTAGTGCCATGTCAGACGTGACCACTGACACCCACGCTGGATCCTGATGTTCTGCTGGAGGGGACCCCTCACCTGGCTCAGCATCCTGGAGTCCACGGGGAGCAACCAGAGAAAGACACAGCCACTGTTGTCCGGCATTTTCCCGGAGACAGGCTCTCAAGGCATCCCCAGTTCCAGCCTGCCTTGCGGTGTTGTCCTCAATCCACGGAGCGCTGGGGTGGCAGGAGCTCGGGGTGGCACAGCCTGCACCCTGCACAGACATTCCCCAGCTCATGACCTTCTGAAGACAGAGCTCCTGGCAGCTCTGTTTGCCATTCTGCCTTTGTCCCAACGCTGATGTCATGGACGAGGAAACTGAGGACCTGAGAGACAAAGTGACTTTTGCAGTTCACACAGCTGCTCAGGGCCAGAGACACGACTAAAGCCTCCTGCGCTCAGGCCAGTGTCCCCCCTCACCTCCCTCTCCTGCCTTGTTAACAAGCCCGATGGAGCGCTTGCCGCATGTGCCAACCCTTTTTCTGTCCGTTGTGGTTCTTGGGGTGGGAGAGAGAGGGCCCCCTCTGTGGGGGTGAGCAGCCCCCCAGATTGGCAGCCCCACTTTGGCAGTTCCTCCACCAGCCCACACCCCTCTGACCAGATTTCCTCCCTAGACTTTTGTCTTCTCCCCACTTTCCACCCTCTCCACCAGAGGATGCCTTGGATCTGTGAGAGACTCCCAGTCTCCCACAGAGATGTGGGGGTGCCCCTTTCCCCAGGCCGATGCCAAACCATGCCAGACCCTTCCCTGGCTGGGGGAGGCTTCCTGGAGGAAGAAGGCAGGGCTTGGATAAGCTGTGAGGTCTTGTTCCAAAGGGAAGGGGAGAGGGGGAGTGGGGATGGGGTGGGCCCCTTGGGGACTGTGTCCTGGGGAGGACCTGGGGGCTGGAAGAAGGGAAGCCACCTGCAGTGATGTGTAGGTAGAAGTCACCACCTGGTGGCTGGAGTAAAAGTCTGTGGTCCAGCCAGGGTGAGCTCCATCCCCACTGCCCAGCATCCTCAGAGCATCCACTATCCTTTGCTCAGAACTTTGAGGACTTCTCAGCTTGTGAGAACAAGGATGCTGGCATGCCAGGCACAAGCAGATGTCCAGACTCCTGGGTTCTGGATGGCCCCTTATGCCTCCCTGTGGACTGCTTGTGCACCGTGGCAGTTAACTGGCTAGTTGGTGGGTGAAGAAGGCCGTCCAGGGATGAAGAGGAACTCTGCTCCAGCCGGATTCCTCTTTTCCAGGACTGGGGACCTCAGAGGGGCAAGCATGGTGCTCTCTGCTGCCACCTGGTGGCGGATTGGAGCAGGGCCACCTCCCTGCTCTGGCCTCCCACCTCCTGAGGCCCCTTCACCCCTGCCCTCACTGGACATATGGACTGGCTGAGCATTTCCCCTTCCCTGTGCAAGCTAGCGCCTCTGGAAATGAAAACCTCCCATACCTCCTCCTCACGGCCCCCGTGGGTGTTCCCACAAGAGTCCGCTGGCTTTGGGACAGCCCTGCTGCCGGGCATGAGGTGGAGGCCAGCAGACTTCTCAGCGGCCGGCCATCTGCCCTGAGTGTGCTGAGCTGTGCAGCCAGGTCCTCAGCCCGGAGACCCTTGCTCTGGGCGGCAGGCAACTCTGCACACGGAGGGGCGGGGCATGGGCTCTGTCCAGCTCCTTTCCTGGGGGCAGGAGCTGGGGTGAGGGTATGGTGGGTCAGGTGGGAGGGTGGCTTAGGGGGTCTGCCCAGCCCCTTAGTGGTGGACAGGGATCATGGCAGCTGGGTTTTGGCTTTTGCATCTTATGGTTCATGACTCGCCCCAGCTGTGCAGGTGTGCGGCTGGTTTCAGTTCCTTACAGTTTCTTTGCATCTGTTGCTTGAAGAGATGAGGGGACACCTGCCCAGGTACACACACTGCAGTAAAGGCTCCCAGGTCCCCAGTGCCCGCCTGTCTCATAGCCTGCTTGCTTCCAGGTCTGACATCCGGGGACTCTGTGGCCCCCTGTGATGGTGGACAAGGCTCCCTCATGCCTGCTGTACATTCTTTCCCTGCGGGGTTGGGGTGCAGTGGAGTGGGGAAGCTGCTTCCTAGCCAGATGTCTTGGGAGGAAAGGGGACTGGGGAGTTTCAGCGGGGGGCGGGCAGTAGGCCTCTCCAGTGGTGTTGGGAATGTGGGAAGAAGAGCCGGCCCTCCTGGTGGTCTCCATCCCTGTGGCCAGTTTCCACAATTTTTCCAGAGTTTGCCTTGAGGTTTCAGGGTCGTGGGAGCAGGAAGCACCGAGGTGCTAGGAGCAGCCAGTGGGGTGAGGGCTCCTGGTTCCCCTGGGAAAGAAGCCACCAGACCTGCAGGGGGGATGGGGGGAGGGGCGAGGAAAGAGTTCCCATCCCTCCTCCCCATCTCCCGAGCCCGGCTCCCTCATCCTCTTGCCACCCCCGAGAGTGGAATTTTCCCGGTAGGACCAGTTCTGACTCCAAGCTGGGTCTTGGAGCTGATCTTGAACTGGACAGCCTTCTTGGGGAGTAAAGCAGTGAAAGTGTCAGTTGCTCATTCATGTCTGACCCTATGCAACTCCATGGACTGTAGCCCCGCAGGCTCCCCTGCCCGTGAGATTTCCCAGACAAGAATGCTGCAGTGGGTACATTCTCTTCTCTAGGGGATCTTCTCGACCCAGGGATCAAACCCAGGTATCCCATACTGCAGGGAGGTTCTTTACCATCTGAGCCACTAGGAAAGCCCGTGGTTCTTGACGAGGGGAGGGGTAAGGAAAAGAACGCAGCCTGCAATTCCAGGGCGCTGGGCTCCAGCTGGGCCTCGCCTCCCCGTAGGGGGAGTGCCCTCCTGACCCGTCCTGGTGCAGGGTCTCTCCCAAGGCCAGCAGTGCCAGCCTAGGCCCCTGTAGACTGGGCATCCCCCTGGGACGGGTGCTCTTCTGAGCACCTCCTGCACCTGGCCCAGCTGCCATGTCCTCCTCAGTGGCTCACCCTGGGGTCCAAAGACATGGAGTTGGTGGGAGATGAGAGGAGCAGGTGAGGGGACCTGCTGTCAGGCAGCTGCCAAGTGGCCAGGGGCACGTGGAGCCCTAGAAGGAAGCAGCTCCAGGAGCATGCATGGGAGAGGCTGAGCAGTGGGGGGCCAGGGGACAGGGCAGGCGTCCCCCAGAGCAGTCAGGGACTGGTGGGCCACATGAGCATCCCTGGGTGACCCCTCGAAGGGCCTTTCTCCCCACTCCCATCTCAGCCCAGGCCTGAGTCCACACCTCCCGCCCTAAACCACCCCCACCTTCCTTCCAGGTGGCGCCGTGTTAATTTCTGCATGTCCACATACGGTGCTCGGTGGGAACTCGCAGATAGCGAGGATCAGTCATCATGTCTGTGGAGGCTGAGATGGGGTTGCGGGGGGAGCGCGTCTGCCAGCCCTGCTGTAAGAGAATCAAACTGTGACAACTTTATCTGCTCCATGCTGAGGTGTGACAGGTCATCAACCCCCGAACCTGGAGCTAAAGGCCACGGGGTCCATCCTGTTATTATTCTAAATGGCAAACTTGAGCCCTCCTGGGCCAGGGTGATGAGGAAGAGGCAGGCAATGCAGCCTGCAGGCTGACCAGGCCCGGGGCAGGGCTCCTCCCCGCAGGAGGTGCTCTGGACAGCAGTGGCCAGCGCCAGGGCACTTTTCCTTGCCACTGGGCTAGCCTTCTGGGGTCCTCCTGCAGCGACCCAGCCCTTAGCACTGCCCCCACCCACCCCTCCGGCTTCAGGAGCTGCCTGACTGCCCGCTCCCCACTCACTTTCTTTCCCAAAAGGATGCTGACTCTCTGTCCTGGGTTTTCTAAGACAGGCCCATTTTATTATTTCCTGAATAAAAGTGGTTTTTAAATGCATTTAAGATTTAGTAGGAATTTTCATATAAGTAAGCTTATATGAAAGTGACATTGTTAATTGCTCAGTCATGTCCAACTCTGGAGAAGGCAATGGTGACCCACTCCAGTACTCTTGCTTGGAAAATCCCATGGATGGAGGAGCCTGGTAGGCTACAGTCCATGGGATCGTGAAGAGTCGGACTCGACTGAGCAACCTCACTTTCACTTTTCACTCTCACGCATTGGAGAAGGAAATGGCAACCCACTCTAGTATTCTTGCCTGGAGAATCTCAGGGACAGAGGAGCCTGGTGGGCTGCCGTCTATGGGGTCACAGAGTCGGACACGACTGGTGTGACTTAGCAGCAGCAGCATGTCCAACTCCTCACAGCCCCATGGACCGTAGCCCCGCAGTCTCCTCTGTCCGTGGGATTTTCCAGGCATGAATACTGGAGAGGGTTGCCATGCCCTCCTCCGGGGGATCGTCTGCACCCAAGGATTGAACCAGGTGTCCTGTATTGCAGGCTGATTCTCTATCATCTGAGCCACGAGGGATGCCCATAAAAGGGAAATACGTGGCAGACTAGCCTGGTTTCCACCTCGTTCCATGCCTAGAGGTGGTCTCTGAGTGGCTCACCTGCCCTCAGACCCAACCTAGACCTTGTTGAATTTGTCTCCTCGGAGAGGCCTCAGCCCCTTGAGGCCATCACCTCTATCATACCACCATCTGCTGTGTGAAAACATTGGTCCATTTGTGTATTTTGATTATTATTTTGAATTGTTATTTATTTTATTGGCTGTGCCACGTGGCATATGTGATCTTATTTCCCCAACCAGGGATCAAACCTGTGCCCCCTGCACCGGAAGCATGGAGTCTTAGTCACTGGACCACCAGGGAAGTCCCTCTTTGTGTATTTTCGATGGCACCACCCAGTATGAACCCCTGGAGAGCAGGCACTTTGCTCGGCCCATCACCACACATCTCTCACCCCTGGACCCTCACCAGGAGCACACCAGGCACCAGGTGTTCTAAACCCTGTTGGATTTTCTGTCTTCTCACTCTGGCACCTGGCCCCTTGCTCTCAGCCAGAAACCTGAAACGCCCGGGGGCCACCCCGTCGGAAGCATTCTAAGTCAGGTTGATGAGTCTCTTTCCACGTCTGAAGGGTCCCACAGCGAGAGGCACTGGCCAGAGAGCTCCGTCTGTCCCCATGTCCAGTGGTTAAGTGGGTGACCCAGAGCGTCTGGGGCCCCTGTGGCTGTCTCCTTTGCTACCGGAGGGCTGCCCATCTCCCCCTAGATGACCTCAGAGGCCAGAAGACTTGCAGGATGGTGCCCCCTCCCAAGTCCCCACAGGGACAGCAGGCAGGATTCCACTTGGCTCTGGGCCCTCTCCCAGGCTTGGACTGAGCTGGGTCCCCTCAGGGGTGCTCCCAAGGGACCAGTCCTCAGCTTCCTGGGTCAGAAAGTTCTCAGGATGGGCCAGGTCAGAGCTGGCCCCAGGCTTCTCCTGGAATTTCCCGTTTCCTGGAAGGAGGGTGAGGGCCTGCTCCTTTGCACCTCCATGGGATAATGGGGCCCAGCCTGGGGTGCTGTCTGGATTTTGGGTGCTCAGTGTTCTGGTCACCAGGGGAGCCGGATGCCCTCTTAGCAGGTGTCCCTAGACCAGCCATTCGGGCCAGTTGCTTCTCTCCCTCAGGCCTCAGCTCTGCTGGAAGGCTTCTCCTCTCTGCTCTCCTGGGAGACATGGCCCTGGGCAAGCCCCTGCCTCATGGTGGTGGCAGGCAAGGGCCTTGCATGCATTGTGACGCCAGCCCCAGGCCCCCACGTCTCCCTCCAGCTGGGATTTCAGTCTTGCCTCCCACATCTCGGCAACTCAGGCCTGTGCCGGGCCCTGGCTCCCCTTCCAGCTCCGGCAGCCTGCGTGGGCTCAGTAGACCTTTGCTCCACTGTAGTCCGTGGCTCCGCCACTTTTCCTGACGGTTTTCTCCCAACCCTTTCACCTGGGCCTGCCCCCCTCCACTTCAGGAGGGTACACCCGGGGCTTGTCAACCCAGGACTAGTGATGAGAAAGTCAGGCTTCGGAGCTGACATCTGGAGGAAATCACCTGAGGCTGAGGACCAAACGTGGTCGGTGGGACCCTGACACCCGCCCCACCCCCGGCCTCTATCGCGGAACACCAAGTCCAGGAAAGCAAGCAGGGCCTCTATCGCGGAACACCAGGTCCTAACCCCCTGGACTCCCACTCTGCCGGGGTGCACACTGGCTGTCACGTCCCAGTCTCCTAGCTGTCCTAGTTGCCACCGAAACCTGCCTTAGCCGGCTAGGGGGGTGTGTGTGTGTGTGTGTTGGTGGGGGTCATTCCTGTGTGTGTGTGTATGTTGGTGGGGGTCATTCCCTGTGTGGGTGTGTTGGTGGGGGTCATTCCTGTGTGTGAGTTGATGGAGGTCATTTCCTGTGTGTGTGTGTGTGTGTGTGTGTTGGTGGGGGTCGTTCCGTGTGTGTGTGTATGTTGGTGGGGGTCACTCCATGTGTCTGTGTGTTTATGGGGGTCATTCTGTGTGTGTGTGTTGGTGGGGGTCATTCCGTGTGTGTGTATGTTGGTGGGGGTCATTCTGTGTGTGTGTCGATGGAGGTCATTTCCTCTGTGTGTGTGTGTGTTGGTGGGGGTCATTCCGTGTGCATATGTTGGTGACGGGTCATTCCCTGGCCCTGCGCCTGGAGCTCTGACCAAGTGCCTGCCCATCAGATAGTTCCTGATAGTTCCTTGACCCATTTTTGTTTTGATTTTGCATTTTTGTTTTGATTTATTTTGGCTGCAGTGGATCTTCTTGCTGCACGCAGGCTTTTCCTTGTGGTGGTGAGTGGGGCTCTTCTCTTACTGTGGAGCAGGGGCTCTAGGTCTTGCGGGCTTCTGTAGTTGCGGCACTCGGGCTTAGTCACCCTGCAACATGCAGGATCTTCCCAGGCCACACTGGCAGGCAGATTCTTAACCTCTGTACCACCAGAGGAGTCTGCCACATTTGTGCATGAAGGGGCTCCCTGACTGCGTCACAGGGGGACACCCCATGGCCAGAGGCGGCCAGCTGGCGCCCTCAGCCTCTGCAGTCTCACCGAGATCTGATTTGCGGTAGACCCCCTCTTGGGGTACGAAAGAAACAGAACCGACACAGTTTGCTCAAGTGACATATTTCAATATAATCTCTAAAACTCTATGAATTGAACAGATAAAATACCTCTGGGCTATTTTGTTACAAAATATTTGCCATTTGGATTTGTCGCTGGGTGCAGCCACCTTGCTTTTCTTTCCCTCGAGAGGCTGCTCTCGACGGGTAAGGGGGTGTACGCGGCGACGGCAGGGGTGCAGCGAGGATGTACGTACAGCAGGACACGGGGACAGACAGACCGGTGGTTGGCGGGGAAGCCTACTGGCACACTGACGTCTGGCAGGCTGTGGGGGGCCAGGGGGCGGGGTCAGGGCTGAGCACGTGAGTGGGTGCCTGTGCACACCAGCTCCAGCTCAGAGGTGGGCTGGCCCCGCTGGGTGGGGGAAGCTAGGTTCATCTTCATCTCTGGCTCCTGATTCTGACAAATGGGTGAAACCGGGAAGGGGCCAGATCCCCAAAGTAAGGCCTGGAGCATGGACAGAGCAGGGCCACCTTGGGGTTAGCGCGCATCTGCCCAGGAGGCTGTGTCTTAGGGGCTTGAGGAGCACTCCACGGGCCCCTCGGTAGGGGCTGGGGGGCAGGAGACCAAGAGCACCTCCACTGGGCCCTCCCGGAAGTTGGGGTCCCTGACGTGGCCCCAGCTGTGCAGAGGGCCCGAGGCTTGTCCCAGTTGTCTGGGAGTCGGCTCTGGGGCCTGGCACAGAGGCGGGCCCCAAGCCTAGCCGTTTGGCCCATCAGAGGAGGGAGGTTCAGAGGCTGGGAACCCTGCGCCCCCAACTGTGAGGAGGCCCTGCCGCCCCCTGTCCCAGGCCTGCGGGGTTTAAAGCCCCTCACAGCTCAGGGTCGGCTCCACATGCTGCTGACTCCAGTCTGGTCTGCTTCCTGGGGCCGGCATTCCCAGGG
>SJYT01067703.1:408344-518623 GCA_006410635.1 Cephalophus harveyi
GGCAGCGCTAGGGGTGCAGCCGTACCTGGGGAAGGCCACTGAGACACCTGAGCTTCATATCCTCAGTGGAGAGGACCACGCATGCGCCTGCCCTGAGCCCCCCTGCTGGTCCCGACCTGGAAAGTCTGGGCATCGGCAGAGTGGGAGGGGGCACTTCGTCAGCTGTGTGAGCAGATGACGAGGGGCCCCAGGACCCCCACCCCGCAGACACATCCTTTTCCTTCTGAGCCCACACCCCTGCTCCCAGGCCTCGGGCACTGGGCACGTGAACCTGAACCGTGCCCCTCCATTGGTCGGCCGCTCCGTTTGGAAAGACTCTGATTGGAGTGACCCTGTTACAGAAAAGACACGGGAGGGGGGACAGGACAACAAGGACTCAGTGGGGGGGCGACGGGGGGCACAGACGGGCTCAGGCGGTAAATTGGTCACATGTTATGGACACGGGCTGACAAAGACAGAGCCAGAAATACACTCACTGGGTGACATCACAGTGACGCCTGTGCTCGCACACGTATACACGGAACTAGGTCACCTGGGATCTCTGAGAGAGGGAGGAATCGTGCCTCCTTGCGGCCTTGGGCCTGCGGCTGGGGCATGGGGTGGGGCTGGGGAGAAGTGAGTTCAGTCTAGGTCCCGGGTTCAACTGCCATCTCTCGGGATGCCTCGGACCTGGGGCCCCAAGCGGCAGGACCCTTAACGGAGGACAGCAGTGCGCTGCCAGCTGAGGACCAGAGGAGGGTCCAGTCTGGCGGGGGACAGACCATCCCCGGAAGGGCCGTGGCTGGGGCGGGCCGGCCTGCGCACCGGGGTTGCACAGAGGCTGGCTCTGCCAGGTGCTGGGGAGATCAGCGAGCCCGGCATGGCGCTCCTTCGCGGTTTCGAGGGTGTAGGGACACCTGGAGCCACCCCTACTGGAGGCGGGCCTGCTGCCTTCTGGGGAGGGGGCGGGAGTTAAGAGGGCTAGTTGAGGGTGATGGCACAGGGGGGAGATGCTGAGCCTGGGTGCCTCTGCGTGGGCACTCCTCGCCCACTCTGTGTCCATGGCCCTCGTGAAGGCCACAGAAGTCATTCCGGGGTCGGAGTGGGGAGGTGGGGCCCGGCCCGACCTGGTGGGAGTCCTCGCTCTGCTGGTTGGGTCTGCCCCTGGGCAAACCCGGCTTCTTCCTCTTTCTGCTTCTACATCGGGAGGACCCAGTTTTCCTATGTGTGTGCATGTTTATGCCCCGGGCACACACTTGACACTCTTTGGGGCTTCAAGAACAAGAAACTCTCTAAAAGGTACTTTTTGTAGCTACGTGACCTCACGATTCCTTGGCTCTGTGGACCTGACTGAGAGAGAGCTGAGGGGCGCCCCTTCCCTCCCCCGTTTCCTGAAATCTCAGAAGCTTCTGGGCAGGCAGTGGCCCAGCCCCTGAGGAAGCAGGAGAAGCCCCCCTGCCCCCCGCCCAGGGCCAGATGGGTCAACGTCCCCGGGGCACAGAGGAGGGGCCTCCTGAGACGGCTGGGCTGAGGGGTGGGGAGGGGCATCAGAGAGACCCACCCCTTTCCCCAGGCCTCCCCCTGACCTGGCTGCTCCAGGGATCCAGGGCCAACCGGCCCCAACCCAGTGTGGCGTGCCCAGTGCGGCGTGCCCAGTGCGGCGTGCCCAGTGCTGGGGCAGGAGCCAGACCACCTTCCGTGTGAGGCTCCGGTGCCAGCCCATAGCGGTCACACCTGCCTGCCCTGCCTGAGGGCCAGGGCCTGGCAGACCCGGCCCAGGAAGCTGGTTAGGCCCTCAGCTCCTGTCGCTCTCAATCCCTGGTCCAAGCGGCTGGAGGGGTGGTCAGGGTAGAAGAGGCCTAGCTGTGCCGGACTGGATGGGGCCCCAGGGAGCCAGGGAGGCCGGCAGATTGGAGGGGAGGGCTGCTCAACTGAGGAACGGAAGCTTGGGCCGAGCAAACCAGGTGCCAGGGACGGGAATTCTCTCTCCAAAATGACAGCGATGGGTGACCAGGAACGCAGCGTGCCGGGCGTGGGGAGCAGCGGGTGGAGGGGCAGTGGGGGCCCTGGTGTGGCCCCCTCCCTCTGCGGCAGCAGTGTGGGGAAGGGGGGGGCGTGTCTACACCAGGCTCCTGGAGCCGCTAGAACAGCGACGTTGGTGCAGCAGGGAGCCGGGGGGGCAGAACTGGTGTGGGTGGTTGTAGGGGGGTGGCTCAGGAGGGGCTCCATGCGGGCCAGGCAGGGCTTGTCCAGAACAATGACCTTGACTATCTGCTGGCACTGCACCAGGGTCCCGGGGGGCGTGGGCGGCGGCGGTGGTGGCGGTGGGGGCTGCTCCCTCGAGGGGCTAGGCTGCAGGTCTGGCAACGGCGCTCCCCTCTCGGCCCCCGGCCCGGAGCTGTGTGGGGACACCTGAAGCCTGTTGTGAATTGACACCTAGTTTAGAAACAGCCAGAGAAGTATGAAATGTTACAAGACTAATTCCCAGCTGCTGGGACTGGCCTCCCTTCCGCCCACCCCCCACCCCTTCCCAGCTCCTGTGCCCACGAGGGGTTCGCAGGCCCCACTCCCCATTTCTCCGCCACCTAGAGGGCACCCGGCTGCCAGACAGAGGCGCTAGGCTCGGGCAGAGCCCAGAGACTGCTATGTTCTGCTCCAGCTGAGCCTCCTGGCTCCTGTCTGTGGGGTGGGCAGTTGGACCAATGGACTCAGGTTATGCAGTGTGATCTCACAGACCTGCTGGGCGGCCCTGGGCCACGCGGGAGCGCCCACCAGCCTCCCCACTGGCCTCAAGCTGGGAAAGCAGGAGTAGCTCTACCGCTTCCCTGTCTCCCGGGGTATGTTGGGGACATGGGGACAGGGTCAGGAGGCAGGTGGCTTTCAGCCTTGCAAGCCCCTCCCCTCCCACCAGCTTTGTTAGAGCAAGGCCTCATCATCACTGTAGAATCACAAAGATGTCTAAACCCCAGAATTCCAGGGACTCCGAGGGGCGTCCAGAGACCTGCCCCATCCTCCCAGACTCCCCAGGGCCATGCCCACACATTCGAGAGCAGAATCCAGCCAAGTCAGGTCCTCAGCTGCCTTTCTGTCCCAACTTGGGTCCTGGAGAAATCTGCCCTGCTGCCAGAGGGGGAACCCAGAAAGGACCCCTATTTTTCCCCCTGGGTTGGAGTGTGAGGGGGTGGTCCCTCCCTCAGCCCATGGAGGACACTGGGGACTAGCCTGTCCTCTTCTTGCTAGCAGGGATGGTGGAAGAAACAGCAGGATTCTGGAAGGAGGAGGGTTTAATTAATTCCTCATCCCTCCAGCGCCCCAGCCTGTAGATGTGACACACAAGCCTTGCTGGACTCTTGGACCTTTCCAGGGTGGCTGAGACCCTTATCTCTGGGGTTGCTTCCGACTGTCCTGGGGGCATCACCTCTCGGGCTCAGGATGGGGGAATACTAAGGCTGCAAAGGAGGGGACCCTATAGCCAGGCTAAACCACGATGGCCCTGCCCTACACTTAGAGCCCTAAGCCAGCAGGTCCTGACCCTATTTACTGGCAAAAGGTGCAATCTCAAGAACTCCCCCTTCCTGGGTCCAGGTGCTGCCCTGACGGGTCACTTGGCTCTCCAGTCCTGCTCCTTATCCCCCAACTCCAGCCCCGCTTCTTTGGTTTTCGCAAGCCCCACTGCCAGGGTCTGCAGGCACGGGCTCTACTCTCCATTCTCAACCTTTACCTTGGCAGCGTTTTCTAGGCCTGAGCTTCTTCCCCCAGCTACTCCCTGCCCTATTCCAACAAAGGCGTCCCCAAGCCCCTCAGTGCCCAGACAGGGCAGAGCAGGGCTGCGTCTCCCTCCCTCTTGGGGAGTCCTCTGTGGTCCTCATTGGGACAGGAGGCTTCCTTCCATCCACTGGGGGGTGGGGGGCGGCTCTTTTCCCCACCTGCTTTGAGTTATTCTGAGTTATTCCCCGCTCTATTCTGCTCTATTCTGAGTTATTCCCCGGGAGGAAGTGGCCTGAGACTGTGAGGTCAAGGTTTCTGCTCACTGCTCCCAGACTGTACCGCAGCCCCTCTCGGGGCAAACACCTGACCACCCCGGTTCAGACCCTCGAGCCCCCCGCCCCCCGTGGCCGCAGCTCTGGTCTCACCCTGCGCCTCCTCCTCCGCTCCCTGTCCCTGATCCCCGCTCCGCTGTCTTGTACCTCCCTCTGCCCCACCCAAGCTGGCCCATCCTTATCTTCAATAGTTAGTAAGTGAAAAGCAGGAAGTGACAGCAGAACATTCTCTCATTCTGACCACCCCCCACCCCCCCACTCCCTGCTGATGAAAGAAAGAAGAGAGAGGGGAAGGGATGGAACATGAGTAGCAAGCCTGACAGCTCAGACAAGCTGGAGAAGCGCCTGCCAGCAGGCGGCCAGGCAGTGACGGGGTGGGGGGCGGAGGACGCGGGAGCTTGGGGTCCAGCAGAGAGGCGGGCGGCAAGGCTACCCTCGGTGCAGGGGAGCGGAGGCTGGCAGGGCCCTGGGGCTAGCCTTGCAGATAGCCACGTGGCCCTCTGGACCAGGGAAGGAGGGGGCGAAGGGCCCACAGACCGTGGTCCTCCCTGGGCAGGGGCTCGAAGGCATGGGCAGGGCTGGTAACTTGCGGTGTTTATCTGCAAGGCTGGAGAACGGGCAGCTGCAGGAAGATGGGCAGGGGGTGGTGGTCGCGGAGGATGGAATACCCACCCTGGGGGCTTGCCAGCTGCCGGGGCAGGAAGCTCCTCTGTGTGAAGGTGCCTCCTCCAGACACAGGTGTGTGGGGGGTGGGGGGCTACGGGGAGAGTGAGGGTTTCCTGGGGCTTCCCCGAGCTTAGTCGGGCTGGGGCAGGGCTCCTCCCTCAGAGCCCTAAGAGGGGGCTCCTCCAGCTTGGAGTGGGGGGGGTCTGTGTGAGCACGAGGGGCCCTGGAGGCCTGGCAGAAATGAGCGAGGGGCCCACGGGGGTCCAAGGGGAGCCAGTGGGGAGGGCTGGGGTCCCCAGGCTTGCAGGGCGACTACACGCCCCCTCCCAGGTGGCGCTCCAGGGCTGGCAGGGACCAGCTGCTCCTGCCACTCCACCAGTCCCTTCCCTCCAACTTGGAGGGTCTTCAGACACAGCAGAGCCCACCCCCCGCCCCAGGAGAGGCCCTAGGACAACCCCAGTCCCACCTTGCCTCACTTCCTCCAGCACATCCCACCCCATGGCCAGCTTTCCGGGCGGCTCAGCTGTGTTCAGCAGACACTGTATCCTCCCAGCCGCCACCACCTTCCCCAGAGGTGTCGACTCAGGGACTGGACCTGAAGGGTGATTCTCGGAGGGGCCAGGCTCCCTCCACAGAGGCTGGCAGGACGTGGGAGAGGGGACATGGAGCATCAGGACCATAGCATATGCGGGGTGGTAGGTTTAGGGGACCGTGGAGGGATGCTGTGGGCCTGCTGGGGGCTTCATCTGCACGTGTTAGTCTGGGAGCTCAGCCTGGGTGGCTCGGTGGGCTGGGCGTCCGGGGAACTGGAGGGGGCACTGCGGCTTAATTAGGCGCTGGAAGAGTGGCATTACCCATGCTAGCAGTAACTTTTAATTGTATCTCTTGAAATTGGTAATATGGTGAGTCGGGCTGGGGAGGCATTGATTAAAACCTGAGAAGAGAAACAACAGAGACAGTGAGAAGAGGGTGGGGCACGCAGACGTACTCACCTGGGCGACCAGGCCTCCACTCACCTCCACCGAGCTCTCCGCCGCCTTCTCCCCTGCGGCCGCCGCTTCCCTTTTGGCTTTGAATGCAAAGAGCACAGGGCTCACTCTCCACCACCCTGTTCCTGCACAAAGCCCTGCCTACCCAACCCCCCACCCCATGCCACACCTCCCAACCTGGCATCCTTCTGGATCCTCCAGGGGCCCCACAACTGTGTGGGCGGTAGACTTGGTGCCTGAGCCCAGCTCTGCCACTGAGCAGCTGTGTGACCTTGGGCAAGATGCTACACCTCTTTGGGCCCATTTTTTCCTTGCTGGGTATTGTCGAATCTCCTTTACCCTTATCAGAGCCCCGGATGGATTGTGCAGAGTGGCTGTGAGGAGGCCTTGGTCCTCGGCTCCCAGGGGCTCCTGAGTGTCTGTGGCACAGACTCCGTGAGGGAGGGGTCCCCATTCCTTTCTTGTTCCTGCTACCGAGCTGAGTGCTGAGGAGTCAGTGAGCTGCATGCACCCCAGGGAAGAGCCTGGTGCAGGTAAGAGCAGTCTGTGATTGCTACCAGGGATTTCTTTTAAAAAAACATTTATTTTTTTGGGCCAAGCCCCGTAGCATGTAGGTTCTTAGTTTCCTGACCCAGGGAACAGACCTGTGACCCCTGCACTGGAAGTGCGGACCACTGGACCACCAAAGAATTCCTATCTGTGAGGGCTTTCTTTTCTTTTCCATTAATTTTTACTGGAGTACAGCTTTAGAATGCTGTGTTAGTTCCCGCAGCAAAGTGAATCGCCCATACGTATACAGGCTGCTGCTCAATCGCTCAGTTGTGTCCAACTCTCCGCGACCCCTCGGACTGTAGCCCGCCAGGCTCCTCTGTCCATGAGATCCTCCAGGCAAGAATACTGGAGTGTGTTGCCATTTCCTCCTCCAGGGGATTTTCCCAACCCAGGGATTGAACCTGCATATCTTGGGTCTCCTGTATTGGCAGGTGAAATCTTCACCACTGAGCCACCTGGAAAGCCCCATACATATATATACATATCTCCTCTTTTTTTATTTCCTTCCCATTCAGGTAGCAACAGAGCCCTGAGTAAAGTTCCCTGGGTTGTAGAGTAGGTTCGCATTAGTTATCTCTATTATACAGAGAAGTGTATATATGTCAATCCCATTCTCCCAGTTCCTCCCACCCCTCCTTCCTGCCTTGGTCTCCATACATCTGTTCTCTACGTCTGTGTCTCTATTTCTGCTTTGCAAATAAGATCATCTATACCATTTTGGTGGGGGGGGGGCGGATTTCACATATATGCGTTAATATATATGAGGGCTTTCTGATGGGCCTGGCACACCCTGTGTACCCCCGGGGACAGCTTGAGGACTTCTTCCAACTCAGTCACCCCTGACTCCCTCCCCCACCCCCAGCAACATCCTAGAGCCCTCTGCCAGGGCCCTCTGATTTCTCACATCCCTGGGAGGGCGCCCACTCCCTGCGATGCCCACCCCTCTGCTTTCTGTAACACAAGAGGAAGCTGGGCTAATGTTTGGAACCAAGGACCCTGCTGGGGAGGGAGCTAATGGATGAGGCCCTGGAGACGCACACTGCGGTGGGGGGAGGCCGGGGGCTGCAGCTACCCCCGGAGACGGGCTGTGCTGCAGAGTGGGGCGGGCTGTTCAGGAATCAGCCACAGCTGAGGTTTGACTGCGAGGTTTAAATAGCTGTGAAAACAGGCGTGTGCTATGACCGCAGACATAAAGGGGCCGGCTGACAACAGGGCAGGTGATTAGGAACTCACGGCGGCGGGTCAGACCCACACACAGAGGAGACATCACAGTGAGGGTCTCCGTGAGCAAAAACCGTGCTCGGAAAACCAATCTCATCTCCCAGCTGGTGGGGCCGGTCCTGTGATGTTGTCACAGCACCTCGGCGCCGTGGCCGCAACCGGCGGGGTTTGGGACCAGCATGGAGCCCACTGGAGGCTCAGCTCAAACTGACGTCCTACTGGGACCCTGGTTTCCCAGGGCTTGGCATGAGGCACACAGCAGGCGCTCAATAAGAGTTCATTACTGTAAGGATGAGTGACTGAATTAATTAATTAGTGAAGAGTCCCGGATGGTTTGCTAGGGTTTGTTGGGCTGGGATTTAATTCTCATGCCATCACTCCTTCTGATTCTTTTTGCTTTGGGGGCACGTCTTCTCCCTGCAGGTTGCGGGGAGGGAAGGGGCCCCGGACAGGAAAGTAGGAGGGGGGCCAAGGGAAGGGAGGAAGAAGTCTACAGAACATGGCCACAGGTGACAGAAAATCCGAAGCTGGCTGAATTCATCCAGAGTGAATAATTCAACCTGGAGAAACCATTTGAGACACTGGGTTTGGGGGTTCATGTGGGTTTCAGGCTGACTCAGGCCTGGGATGAGAGAGTGCTGGTGGCCCCTTAGGGAAAGGTCTGGAGGGGGCAGACCAAGATTTCCAGACCCTTCTGGCCAACTTTCTTACCTGCTCCCGGCCGCAGACGCCCCCACCCCGTGCACCAGTAGTTTGCAGAGAGCGAGGGGCCCAGGGTCCCGGCACCTCCAGAAGGACAGTGACCTTTGTCAGTAGACACATTTCTCTCTCACCTTCCATGCACTCCCACTGCTGAGGCCCCAGGAGGTTGGGCCATATAAAGCAGCGCCTCCTTCACCTGAATCCCCCAGGACCCCGAGGCTGGGGTGTGGGCGGGGCCTCCACGCGGGCGGGGCCCCAGGTCTGGAACTCACCTGTGGGCGATCCTTGCTTGGACTGCGGGTCTCCCTGGGCTCCCCCTGCCTTGAAGGAGAGAGTCTTTGTTCCTTGCTGCTTCTCCAGCTCCCCTGGGAAATGGAAAAACCCATGAACAGAGAGAAACCTGGACTCTAGCACACAGAGGGGTGAGAAGGGATGGGGGGAGAGTGGGGGGAGTGGGGGAGGGGCTCCCAAACACACGGCACCCACATCCCCACTTCATGGCAGGTTCAGTGCCCACTGGAGCCTCAGTTCCCCCTCCAGAGGCGGGGATGCCAGCCCCTGCTCTGACAGCCCGAGAGGAGGGGGACAAGGTGGACAAGAGCGGGGCGACCACCTGGGTCTGCATCTTGGCTCCGATGCTGCCTGACTGTGTGGCTTCAGGCGGATTACTTAACCTCTCTGTGCCTCTCTTACGGGGACAACAGTGTCTGCTTCATAGGATCATTAAAAGGGTCACAGGAGAAAAGACATCAAGGCACTCAGGGTTGTCAGGAGCTTAACACACATCAGCTCCTGGGACGACGTGGGAGGCTCATCTGGTGTAGCTAGCGCCTCCCCACCGCTGGAGCCGTCCTCTCTGCCACCGCGTCTGCCGGCCGAGCTCCCCCGAGAAGGGAGTACCCAGCCGCCGAGGCTCCGGTGGTGGATGTCTGTCTGCTTTGCTCCTTTGCTGTTCAGTCGCTCAGTGGTGTCCGACTCTTTGCGACCCCATGGACTGCAGCTCACCAGGCTTCCCTGTCCTTCACCGTCTCCCGCAGTTTGCTCAGACTCATGTCCATTGAATTGGTCTGCCTGCTACTCAGCTTTAATTCCTCTCTCTAGACTAAAAACTGATTCCTTCCTGTCTGTCCTCAGTGGTGCTGGAGATAGGCCAGTTACCCTCCTTGGGGATTCGACAGCTGTTATTACATCTCTCCTCAGTTCCTCTTTCCCAGGAGACATCACTAAAGTTCCCTGTGTTAAAGCTACTCTCTTGGGTTCCATTTTCTGCCCCTCTAGGGGGCTTCCCAGGTGGTGCCAGTGGTAAAGAATCCATCTGCCAAAGAAGGAGACATGGGTTCAATCCCAGGGTTGGGACTCCCCCGGAGAAGGGAATGGCAACCTACTCCAATATTCTCGCCTGAAAAATCCCATGGACAGAGGAGCCTGGCAGTCTACAGTCCAGGGAGTCGCAAAGAGTCAGACACAACTGAACACGCACGCACTCTAGCAACTAGTCATCTGTAATTTGGGGACACCAGCTTGCAAACCCCAAACCAGAACCATTTGTGCCGACTGCCTGAACCACACCATCAATCAACACTCAAAAATTTTACTGAACCGAGAGTTGCTCCTCTCTCCCCGGAGGGGCTGCCTTGGCTTTGAAGAAATCAGCAAGGAGCCCAAGAAATCTGGGTGCCAGTCTTGTTTTGTCACGGACCGCGTGAATTTGGGACCAGTTCCTTAAGTTCTGTTGACTCAGTTTCCTTATTTGCAAAATGAAGATAATACTACTCAGCTACTGGAAAGATGTGGCAAGAATTAAATCATTCAACAGGCGCAGCATTCAGCCCAGGGCCAGGCATGTAGTAAGGGCTCGATAAACAGGAACACTGGCTGTTGTTTTCCTTTTTCTCTTTTCTTTCCTCCCAGCCTTCCTGAGCAACCCCTCCTCTTTGCTCAGCTTTCTTCCCTTACTCTCTGCCAGAAGAGCAGGAGCAGATGTGAGCTCCCCCCACCTTCCCTCAACCTCTGGACAGCAGGAGAGGATATTCACCCCTAGCACCCAGATCCAGGCGATATTGACCCCTTTGTTCTCAGGGGGGCAGATACACTCCTCCCAGGCTGATGGGGAAAGTGGCCATGCGCAGCCAGGCTGGTGCCTGCCTTGGGTGCTGGGCTCTCCAGCTGCATCTGGGACATTCTGACATTCTGACAAGGTGAGGGTGTGTCCTTGAGAATGTTCTAGACCAACAGCTAAGATGGCATTGGAAAGAGTCTGTTATGCGCCTGAAGTCACACTGCCCACCTACAGCAGAAAGGGAATTTACACCCTCCTTGCACCAGGCATTAATGAGTTAAGTTATATGCGCTGGTTGGGAGAGTTTTTTGTTTTAACCTGATTTCACTGATGTCTTAGGAAATTAGAGACAGAAACTGGCCTCTCATTTTCAGACAGGAAATTACGTGAACCTCAGAATCAGACTTCAGTGCAACTGTTGGGTCGTCCGCTTCTAATATGCACCTTAGACACCTCCCTCAACTGCTCTATCTCGTTTTCCATAAGGTCATGAGTCCTTGCAGCCTCCCTCTGGGCACACCTAAACAAGCTGCCAGGCACACAGTAGGCGCTCCAAGGATGCTCGTGAAACATCATCGCCTGGTGCACTGGCACCCTGCTCAAAGCTCCCACTGCCTTTCCTCCTGCCTAAGGGGTTTAGACCAATTTAGAACTACTTTTCAACTAAGTAGCCATGCAAGGCAGACCTGGAGCCTCTCTTTATTTTCTGTTTTATTTAATTTTCCTTCAAAGGCTCTCTGAAGCTGCCGCAATGCTTCTTGTCAGGAAAGCGTGCATGTGGGCAGAGACCGCAGGTTGTCACTGCTCTTGTCTTGAACCCATAAGCCACCGGTAAACCACCCGGATGGATGAAGCGGCTCTGAGATTGTCTACAACGCCTGAGTGACAGCAATGAGAGCAACCGAGAATAGGCATTCCTTGGAGGACAGAAAGATGGCTCCAAGGCGAGGGGCGGTCAGAAAGCCAGCCGGGACTCTTCAGGAAGACGATGTTATGAAAAAATTAAGTGTGGGGACCCTTACAGGTTAAAAGGCATGAAAGACAAGAAACAACCAGCTGTGATGTGGGGATCTGAACTGGATCAGGGAGGAGGCTGTCCAGGGAGACTGGGTCAGAATCTGCCCGGAACACCTTGGTGTGCAGGCCTGTCTTTAGGGCCGGCTCGTTCCCTGGTCTGGCTCAAACCAAGCGGAGTTCTGTGGCTGAGGGGCTCACAGGAGCCCCACAGCCTGGCTACACGTGCACACACCCTTGCGTACCTCGGTTTAACTGTGAAGCCTCCATCAGCCGTGATGGCGCAGTGGGGCAGGGGGCAGGGAGGGCTCGGGAAGGCAGAGGGGCCTTGCTCACCCCCACTCACTCCACAGAGGGATATCTGTCTACGAGCGACCCTGCTCCTGGAGCCAGGCCACCCAGGGGCTGGGGTGACGTGTCCTTACACTCTATCCGGATCTGCTCCAGCTCTGTCACCTCGGCGATGGACTCCTTCAGGTCTTCCACAAACTTCTGCATCTCGTCCAAGCCCAGGGCGCAGAAATGCAGCACCTGTTTCTTCTCGGAGCCCAAGAGCGGGGTCACCAGGGTGATGCCATGAGAGTAATCTGGAAGCCAGACCCCAGCCGCCACGGGCCTTGAGCAGCCGCAGCGGAGGCCTGGGCCCTGGGGTGCCTGCCCCCTCCCCCAGCCCCGGCCACATCCACAGACAACAGACTTACACTCGTTCTCAAAGAGGTGGAACTGCATGCCCAGCAGGCCCACGGACCTGCAGAAGGTGTACGTGGAGGAACTCTTCTTCTTGGGGCAGAGTTTGAGGATCTGTCCAAGAGAGGGAGACAGACGTGCACTGACGGGTGTGCTCTCGTGTGATAAACATGCCTCGCACACCTGGATGGGCAGACACCCAGGGGCTCTGGTGAACACAAATGAACACACAGGAAAGGACAGGCACACCCAGGCAGACTTATGCACTTAGGATACATTCACACACACATATACACGCGACACAGACTTACACACTTAGGATACACTGACACACACGTATACACACATGCATGCACACATACATATACACACGACATACTGTATGAAACCGTCCAGCGACCCTTCCCATGGCATCTAACAGCCAGCCCGGGCTCCTGGCCTGGTCTGTAACCCCCACCTCATCTGCTCCCTGCTCTGCTCAGGCCAAGCCATCCTTTCTGTGGCTTGAACAGGGCAGGTGGGTCCCACTGGTCTCTGCACCATTTCCTTGCAGCTCCCAGCGCGGTCGGCTACTCTCCTCACTTAGTGCTGTGCTAAGCTCTTTCAGTCGCGTCTGACTCTGCGAACCCACGGACTGTAGCCCGCCAGGCTCCTCTGTCCATGGACGTCTCCAGGCAAGAGTACTGGAGTGGGTTGCCATGCCCTTACCCAGGGGAATCTTCCCATCCCAGGGATGGCACCCGGCTCTCTTAAGTCTCCTGTGTTGGCAGGCGGGCTCTGTACCACTAGCGCCACCTGGGAAGCCCCTCCTCACTTAGAGCTTGACTCAAATACGGCCTCCTTAGAGACCCCTTCCCCGATCACCATTTCTAACAAACAAAAACAAAATGAAAGAAGAAAAATCTCGGCCTCAGGGTGCCGAGGTTGCGGGAGGAGGACCCTCGGGATCCATAAGTCAATCAACGGGTCAGCCCATCAACGCATAACAAGCCGAGGCAGTGAAGAAACGCATACACAGGTGATGGCAGAAACTGGTACTTTTTCTTAAGGGGCAGTGCAGCGTC
The DNA here is from genome assembly GCA_006410635.1 of Cephalophus harveyi. Classification (NCBI taxonomy): domain Eukaryota; kingdom Metazoa; phylum Chordata; class Mammalia; order Artiodactyla; family Bovidae; genus Cephalophus; species Cephalophus harveyi. The sequence continues at coordinate 421,318 of SJYT01067703.1, forward strand.
TCAACCACTGGGCCGCCAGGGAAGTCCCCGGGATGTGTTTGGAGGATGAAGTAGTGTAAGCACCGGACAGTGAGTGGGCAGGCCACCCTTGAGGTGGGGGACATCTGCACTGAATGAGGGGAGGGGGGGTCATGCAAGGTCTGGGAGCTTTTCAAGCAGACGATGAGCAGCAAAGTCAGGGTCTGAGACGGAAGGAACCTGGCTTTGGGAGACAGCTGGTGGGTCACGGGGTGGGGATGGAGGTGAGGCGTGGAGCGAGGTGAGTCCCACGGGTGGGTGGGTTGACTCTGCTGCTCTTTGGAGGTGGACCTCGGGTGTGATCGTCAGATGTGGGACAAGGTTAGAGGCAGTGCCGGGATGAGTCATGGATGGAGAAGGTGGTGGGGGATGGAGAGGAGACAGATCGGATTCTGTTCACCCCTGCTTTCTAGCACTTAGAACAATGCCTGGGACACAGTTGACACTAAATAGTCATTGTATGGATGCCTGTGTTCAAAGGGCCTCCCAGGTAGCGCTGGTGGTAAAGAACCCACCTACCCACACAGGAGACGTAAGAGACTCAGGTCCGATCCCTGGATCAGGAAGACCCCTGAAGGAGGGCATGGCAACCCACTCCAGTATTCTTGCCTGGAGAATCCCATGGACAGAGAAGCCTGGTGGGCTACAGTCCATGGGGTCGCACAGAGGCAGACATAACTGAAGAGACTTGGCACACATGCTCTGTGTTCGAAGAGCGAAGGCTGAATGCCCCATAGATGTATAGACATGCACACGCACGTGCGGACACACACACACACACACACATGCCAGCATTCCCCTGGACCTGGGGACAGTACCGGCCGCTCTCAGACCCCCTGCACCTCCCAGGCTGCGGGACAGACGGACGTGCAGCCCTGTACCCTCCAGCCCCAGGTTTCTCATCATGACGGGGAGACAGGTGCTCTGGGACCTACTCCATTCCCACCAGGACCGGGAACCCTGAGCAGATAATCTCTCTGTGCCTTGGCTTCATAACCTACAGAGTAGGAACGATCCTGTCTGCCCTGGCCACCTCGCGCCCCAGGCTGTGGAAATCGGCCGCTGGGTGTGCAGCACCCTGTGGGGAGGGGGGTCCCTGAGCCCCTCCCTGCTCAGCTCCTGGCTCACCACCAGCAGGTCGTTGAAGAGGAACACCTCCCTCTGGTGTGCAGCCTGCTTCTGCAGCTTGTTCACGTCCGTCACCTCGAAGAGTCGGCTGCAGCAGACCAGGCGGCGATGCGGCACAGAGAGAACCTGGGGGGCACACAGTGCTCAGCGAGGGGGGGGGCCCGTGGTCGCGGCCATCACCCCCCAGCACCAGCTTCCAGGGGAGCAGAGGCAGGCCCCGTTTGACCCTGAACCCCCCTCTCCTCCCCTGGGGCTCTCTCCCCTTCCTCGTGCTCCTTGGGGATCAGGGCTGGGCAAGGGGGGTTCACGATGCTGGGAGGAAGTAAGAGGATAAAAGGCAGAGAAAGGACATTGAATAGAGTCTCCCGGGCTGGTGGCTCAGTGGTAAAGAATCCACCTGCCAACTCAGGGGACACAGGTTTGATCCCTGGTCTGGGAAGATCCCAAGGTTGCGGAGCAATTAAGCCCATCCACTGAACCTACCAAAGCCCGCACACCCTAGAATCCAGACTCCACGACAAGGAGCAGCCCCTGCTCCCCGCAACTAGAGAAAAGCCCCCGCAGCACCAAAGACCCAGCACGGCCAAAAATAAACATTAAAAAAAAAAAAGAAGAAAGAAAAGAGCCTTTGGATCATTCAAGTCCCATCACTGTGCACCCCTCTCCCTCCGAGGCCTCCTCGGGGGCACCCCCACATTCCGGCTGCGCTTCTCTCTACTGCACACCCAGACACAAGTGTGCAAGGCGGGGAGGGGGTCCCAGGGACACTTGGAACCTGCTCTAGTGTGTGAACCAGCTCCTGGGGGGCATCCGCAAGCCTGACAGAGGCTGCGACTTCAGCATGAAGGGCTCTAGCCAGGAAAGGCTGACCCTGCATGAGTGGGTGGAGGGTTCCAGCACAGAGCCTCCAGAAAGGTCCCCAAACTGCCCCCTGAGCAAGCCACTGGGGAGGAGGAACCAGAGAGATCAGGGTTAGAGATGGAGGCCAGACCTTTATGTCTGCGGTATACAGAGCTTCTGTGGACACCTTGAGAGGACTGCCCTTAAAAACCACTGCAATCTTGAAGCAAACTGTGATCCTGGGCCACAGCTCAGGGGCACCCCAAGGGTTTGAGACCCCACATCGAGAGCCTGCTTTAGCCCATGTCCTTCCTTCTCTTCAGTAGATCATCTAGGATGCCCAGGGTCTGTTCCACCCCAACCTCCTTATCTGGCCTTCCAGAGGCTTCAGCCCAAAAGCCTGGTCAGTCTTTCCCAGCACCTCACTTCCACCCCTCCCACTGCAGGAGCTGGTCAAGGCAGCGATGAGGAGATAGGCAGGTGGAAGGAAGAGGGCGCAAGAAAGAAAGGAAGAAAGGGAAGGAGCTGGAGACAGGGGCTCTGTGGCCCGAGGCTGGGGGCAAATGATCCCTCACCCCTTCCACTTCCACCCCTCCAGGCCCCTGCCACCTGACCACTGTGACCCCACGGTGGGCACTTACAGTCTTCATGCCCACGATGGACTTCTCCACTTTGGTGACGTACGTGACGTGGTCCTCATTGGACTTGAGCTCCTTCTGCTGAATCCTCTCGTAGATGCCGACCACCAGCTCCCTGGGGATGTCGGCACCGTCATCCACACCTAGGGATGAGGAGTGGAGAAGGGATGGGGTCAGGGGGGTCAGGGGCTGGAGCCACAGAGGGGAAGCCCGCTACCTGAGTGACGCTCCCCAAGGGTGGCCTTGATTTGGCCCTGTCCCTGCTCCAAAGCCTTCAGTGGTTGGCTCCATATCCCTGCTAAATTAGAGATGACCTCCCTGGCCAGAGCACCTGCTGTACGAGGGCTCAGCACGTGGCCCAGCCCCCCCCCCAGGTGCCCCACAGCCACAGCCTTGGCTCCTACCTCCCAGGCCTCCTCCTCATCTCTGATCACAGCCTCCGGGCTCCTGCCTCTGCTCCTCCTAGCATCTCCCGCTCCGGCCCCGCCATGAGGGCACTGCCCGTGTGCTGTCTTGTCTCTTTCAGGCCCTCCCCTCCCCTCCACAGGGAGCTCGGTGATTAGTTGTCAGATGATGAGAAGATCCCCTCCTTGCTGGGAGCACAGGGAGGGGTGGGACATTAAGTGAAGGAGAGCAGGGCAGCCCCCACAGTGATGCAGTAACAAGACCACCACCCATCTCCCACTTCATGGTAATGATCAGACTCTGGTGACAAAAAACACCAGCAGGAAGTACACCAACATGAAAACGACTTTCCCCGGGAGGTAGAAACAGAAGCAATAAACAAAATCTTCTTTCTACTTTTTCTAAATCTTCTTTTAACGATTATACACTCCTCTTTTCAAGAGGGATAAATGAAAAATAAAACATCTTGGGCAAGTGCTCTCCAAGCAGTTTTCTTAAGTGTCGAGAGGACATTACACCGTCTATGAGCGACTCTCTGCATTGACCCCGTGTCTTCCACATCTGAGCTTGGTTCTGAGTTGGGCTGATGAACCAAGAAGCACCCCCCAGGGCCCCTGAAAGAAACCAGGCTGTGGCCAAGAGGAGCAGGGCAGGAACTGAGCACACGGGGCTCCCAGGTAGAGATGGCAGGTTGCACACCTCTGCTCCTTCCAAACGCCCCGGAAAGAGGAATCGGCAGAGACGGAGGAAGAGGCAGGGGCACCAGGGGACCTGAAAGTGGGTGAATGAGCACATGGATCCACAAACCTGGGAAAGTGGAAACGGAAACCAGCAGAGGGATGAGAAGGCTCAGAACCACCAAGGGCTCTGGAGCTGGCAGAGCCCTGGAGGTGAAGGTGGGCTCGAAATAGGATCAGTTGAAAATTAGAATAAAAGGCAGTTAGACATCCCCGCCCCTTCCTCCACTTCCAGCCTTCACTCTTTGGAAGGGATGAACCAGGAACCCTGGGCTGGTGGACCCCAAGCACAACCAGTTGGAGAAGGAAATGGCAAGCCACTCCAGTATTCTTACCTGGGAAGTCCTACGGACAGAGGAGCCGTGGGGGCTACAGTCCACGGGATTACGAAGAGTCGGACACGACTGAGCGACTGACACTAAGCGCAACCAAGAGTGAGAGTCTGTGCTGAAAACTGGGGGATGGAGCTGATGTCTGTGTATTAGGAGACCCCCGTGAGCCCACTTCCCACAAAGCTCTCAGTGTTGGCAGAGAGACTCACCCTCTCTGTGTCACAGATTGGACATTTCTCTTCTGAGGGATTGAGCAGCACAAGGGAAAATATCTAAAGATATTGCAGTCACTTCTCCCCGTGAAACAGCTTAATGAAATGTCAACATGAGAAAGCCCACCCGTCGGCAGCCCCACGTACACCTGGAGTTTTAATCAGCCTTTTAGTGGCTCACTGCTAAATGTGGATGGACAACCAAGTTTCATCAGCTGTGTATGGAAAGTCTCCAACATGAGAGAGGAAAAGTACGGGGAAAACTGAAAAAGGAACTTAGAAGAAAGCAAGGAGAAACTGAAACAAACAAGTGAAAACATAAGAAGATATTGCATCTACAAAACAGGAACAAAGTGCTCTGAAGAGCAATACTTAGCAGAAAAGAGTTCTTGAGAATGAAGAAGATGACAGCAGAAATGAAAAGCTAAGCAGGAGATTTGAAAGAGAAAGCTGAGGGCCATCTTCAAGAAAGTTAAACAAGGAGACAAGGATGGCAGACAGAAAGTTGCCGTCAGAGGCTCAGACTGGGAGGTCTAACGTCTGAAAACAGGAGTTCCAGGAACAGAGTCCAGAGAAAAAGGAGAGGGGAAATGCTTAGATGCAATATTTCAGAGGCACGTGTTTCTGGACTATTAATAAAAGGAAGAAACTAGTTCCCAGCACAATGGGTGAGCAAAGAGCCAAAGAAGGCACACGGCAATGAAACTCAGAACAGGAAGGGCTGCCCCGATGCCCGGCATGCTGGCAGCCTCCTGGGCCCAGACAGCAGTTCCAGTGCCCTGACCACCGGGGTGGCAGCCTTCCGTGGGGGTCTGAGACTCCCGGAACGGCTCTGAGCAGTGCTCCCGCCCCACTGCCCCCCTACCTCGCAGGTTCCGGATAAAGTCCTCCAGCATCATCTTGCGGTCGGGCTTGATGTTGGGGCTGTACATGTCGGTGTTGAGCAGGATGATGGCGAAGGCCAGGATGAAGATGGTGTCCGGGTTGTGGAACTGCCGCACCACCTCGGGGTTGCACATGCAATAGCGCTGGCTGCGGTGGGGCGCGCGAGGGGCGTGAGGGCCCTGCCTTCCCCGCACTCCGGAGAGGGGCGCGCTCCGGAGCATGTCCGGTTTCTCAGTGTGTACTTAGGCCCAGGGCGGCTCCCATCCCCACACTTTGGCCCCCATTCCCACTGAGGGGACGGGGCAGGTGTCAGGCACCCAAAGACCCCAGGCACCCCCTCCCCACCAGTACCAGCCTCAGACTGATGCTCAGTAAAAACCCGCTGGTTGATGGGGACACAGGAAGTGCCACCAGGCCACCTGGAGGCCAGATGCTGGTCCAGCTCAGAGAGCCCCAGAGGTCTGCTTGCTTCTTTCCTCCCCTCCTGCCACCCTCCCACCCTCCCCCACCCAAACTCCAACCAGCCCTCTTGGGACTTCAGTCCTCAGCTCAGAGCCTGGGCTGCTTCCTCCATTCCCTGGGCGTGTGGGGGACTCTTGCCCCCGCTGGCAGCCCCCTACTTCCCCCACGCCTAGCGTATGTGAGGGCTGGGGAGGACCCACCTGAAGGCCTCTATGAGCCGCTCCACCTTCTGGGCCTCGCCCTGCACGCGGATATGGGCCTGGAACTTGCGCAAGGCCTCGTCCAGCTCCATGGCAGAGAAGTCCATCTCGTCCACCACACAGCTGAGGCCAGGAGGGGAGAGGGCTGTGAGGGCGGTGGGGCACACCTCCCTCCACCAGCCAGAGCTGGGGAGGCGGGGCAAAGCCCCCCTGCTGGCTAGACAACCCCTCCCTGAAGGAAAGGGGAGACTTGGGGGTCTGAAACTAACCAGGAGGGACTTACCCATGCCAGGGTCTCCTGCCATAGCCCAGGAGGACCTCCTCACCCCTGCCTCCCCTCCCAGACAGCCCTGCAAGGTGCTGGCCGAGGGTCCTCCTCCCACTGCCAGAACCCGGGGCCCAGGGTGGCGGCCAGCAGTCCAAGGCCTCCGGCTAAGAGGATGCTGAGTCCAGACCTCCCGCCTCCAAATCCCAGGGCCTCTTCTCTCAGCCCCTGAGCATCCAGAAGTCAGAGGTTTAAAAGGTAAACACAGTTTCCTCTCCTGTCCTCTCCAAGGCCTGTCAGGGGCCTGGCTTTCTCCCTGCTTTCCATCTCCTCTTATACCACCCCTCCAGTGTCTGAGCATTTGTAGCCGAGCAGACTGCCCACCCCCAAGCAAGTGACAAGTCAGCTTAAGTTCCTGGCCCCCAGCGCATCCGGCCTTGCCCTCCTGGGGCACCCTGTCCTCAGGATCATGAGCATCAGGGCAGGAATCTGGGCCCAACTAAGCAGTAGGCCTGAAGCCCCCGAGGGCCGCAGAGGCTCCCGCGTGGAGCTGATGTGTCCTTTCCCGCACACATGTGCCACTCCGCTTTTCTTCGTCCTGGTCACCCCACACCCGCCCCGTACTGCCCTGTCTTAGTTCCCATAGGATGCAGAGAGGGGAGAGGGTTCCTGAACACAGGGGAAAGAAATAGAGGGGTACTATCAGAGGGCTGACAAATCCAGTGTGATGGTGGTTTCTCTGGTGTTGGGGGAGAATGAATGTAGAGGGAAAGGCAGGGGCAATAGCGAACCAGGGGCCGTCAGGATGTACCTGCAGAGGGCCAGGCGAGAGACGGGGCTAAATCGGAACAAATCGAATGGACCTGAAGGGACCAGGCCAGCTCAGAATCTGAGAGACATCCTAAAGGAATAACTTCGGGACGGAGGGGACAAGGATTCATTTGGTTGATCTACAGGGTTCATAAGAGGCCACGTTAAATAACGGTGCTACTATGCACAGAGGCGGCTGCTGAGGGCAGGAGTCAGTCCTTGGGCAGCCTTCACCAGGCCACAGGCTGTGTTAGCAACTCTTGCAGGAAAGTCAGGGTGTACATCTTTTATGTTTTATCAAGTATTTAATATTTTAAGTTGGCCTGAGTAAATATTTGATAATGTCTGGTTTGAGGAATTCTTCAGATAAAATGTCCCCACACACAGCATCTCTCTCTTCTCAAAGCTGAAAGTATAAATGTGTTTATTTAGTATAACCTGGACAAAGTACTCCAGTGGGTCTGAAGCAAAGACCTTGCATTCTGAATTCTCAGCAGCCCAGGAGGCTCTTCCTGAGATCGGCGCCTCTGTTCCCACCCACTCTGGTCAGCTGCCTCTCTCTGCCTCAGGCCTCCACCCACCTCTCCCCTCCCCGCGGCCTCTGCTGAGGGTCAGGGCCTCAGCATCTCGCCACCACTGTGACTTCAGTAGCCTCTGGACCAGCCTCCACGCCTCTGAACCATCTTCCGGAAGAACACTTCTAGGACGTCCACGGCCCTGTCACTCACTCCTCTGCTTATGATTTTTCCAAGGCTTCCCACACCCCCTGTATGAAACCCGAGTTCCCCGGCAAAGCACAGCCCTGGTGACTCCCGGCCGCCCCTGCCCCGCGGCGTCCTGGCTCTGTCCTGGCTCTGTCCTGCAGCCTGGCTCTCCAGTCGTTGCGTGTTCATTCACCCAGGCTGCTCCTTCGTCCTGCAGCCCACCCCCGACCTCCAGCTCTGCGTCTAGATGTCCATCTCTCGGAGTCTTCCTCGACCTCCGTGGTTCCTCTGCTGTGTCTCCCACCAGGCCACACACTCCCAGATCCCCAGAGTCGATTTCTGCATTCCTAGCGGATATCTGAACTCAATAAACATTCCTGGGGTGGATGAATGAGTGAGTGACAGGACCAACCTGGAGAACAACTGGGGCCATGAGCTGGAGAAGAGGTCAGCTGGAGAAGGAGCCCTGTGGCTGGGGCCTTGACCTGGTGGCCCAGATCAGCTGGACCTGACCTCTGGACACGGCTGCCAAGGGAAGGGCTGGTGGATTCCAGACCGTGGGCAGTGAAGCAGCGTGGAGTGCACACACTTCCCGTTGTTCGGCTGCCTCTGCAGGCCAGGGAGTGATGAGAACCTGGCCAGCTGGCTCTGATGAGGCTGCTCCCGGGGAGAAGTCTGGACCTGCCTGGCGAGGTGCTGCTAACAGGGGGTAATCCCGGTGGTGCTCTCACTTGGGTCGGGGAAAGCAGGGGAGGTGCCCTCCTTCCTGTGAGTTTCTGCAGAGATGTGGCAAGCCCCTTGCAAGGGCTGGGGAAGCATAAACACAGACGCTCCCTGCATCTGTATAAACAGGTACAACCTTGCATAAAATTGCTCATTAGCACTGATCCATGCATGGCGTCAGTCTGCGTTGCAGGAAAACGAAGCGTCGTACACAACTGTGATCAAAATGAATGTTGTCATCTCCACTATTTTTTTTTTTTTTTTTAATGACAGCAAGACAGTGTCTGGCAGACAAAGGCACTGGATGAGAGCTGAAAATAGGTGATGACGGCAGCAGGGATGTTTAATTGGTCAGAAGAGACTGTGAAGCCCTGGAAGCTGAGGCTGGGCCGAGGCTGGGAGAGGTGTGCACTGCCCACGTGGGACTCTGCCCCAGGAAGAGCCGGGCCAGTTTCAAGATTAGGATGGAAAACGAAACCACCCACCACCACGAGCTGGAGGAACCCGGGTGTTATTTCTGCAGTTCTTGTCTCATACAATTTAATTAAAAATATCCCCATCCACCATAGAGTTATTTTCGTTAGTCAGAACTCATAACATGTCTAACAAAGGTCAGGGCCTTCTGCAAAAGGGTGACGTGGCCAACGAAACAAAGCTAGACGAGGCTGACACAGGAGGGCCTGCCAGGGTCCCTGGTGACGACACAGCAACAACGAAAATCCCATGTGAGGGGCTCAGAGGGGATGGCTGCCGACCCACCTTGAACCTGCCCCACAAATCGGGAGTCGGTGAGGAGGCTGAGGCCACTTTCCTTTTGCTGGGCTGGCAGCCCCACCTGGTGGTTCTCAAACTGGAGGGCTCACCAGAACCACCTGGCAGGCTGATCAGCAAGCAGGAGGCTGGGCACCACCCCAGGGTTTCTGATTCCGGGGCTCTGGGCTAGAGTCTGAGAATTGACATTGCTAACAAGTTCTCAGGGGCTGCTGCTGTTTGAGACTCATGCTCTGTGCTGATGACAGGGGTGGGTCAGGAAGAGGTCAGGCCCTCGGTGTCAGTTTGAATCTTAGGCTTCCCGGGTAGCTCAGTTGGTAAAGAATCCATCTGCAATGCTGGAGACCCCAGTTCAATTCCTGGGTCAGATTGATGCTTTTGAACTGTGGTGTTGGAGAAGACTCTTGAGAGTCCCTTGGACTGCAAGGAGATCCAACCAGTCCATTCTGAAGGAGATCAACCCTGGGATTTCTTTGGAAGGAATGATGCTAAAGCTGAAACTCCAGTACTTTGGCCACCTCATGTGAAGAGTTGACTCATTGGAAAAACTCTGATGCTGGGAGGGATTGGGGGCAGGAGGAAAGGGGACGACCGAGGATGAGATGGCTGGATGGCATCACTGACTCGATGAACGTGAGTCTGAGTGAACTCCGAGAGATGGTGATGGACAGGGAGGCCTGGCGTGCTGCGATTCATGGGGTCGCAAAGAGTTGGACACGACTGAGCGACTGAACTGAACTGAACTGAACTGAAGATCCCCTGGAGAAGGGATACGCTACCCACTTCAGTCTTCTTGGGCTTCCCTTGTGGCTCAGCTGGTAAAGAGTCTGCTTGCAATGCGGGAGACCTGGGTTCAGTCCCTTAGTCGGGAAGATCCCCTGGAGGAGGGCATGGCAGCCCAATCCAGTGTTCTTGCCTGGAGAGTCCCCATGGACAGAGGAGCCTGGTGGGCTATAGTCCAAGGGGTCACAAAGAGTTGGATACTACTGAGCAAATTTCACTTCACTTCACTTCCACCATATGACTATTAGGTTCTAGTCACTTAGCCTCACTGGGCCTCACTTTTCTCATCTCTAGAATGGAGCTAACCCTGTAACACCTAGTTACAGGTAATCCCTGTAACCTACCAGTGGGCAGGTGGGGTTATGGGTTTTAGAAGAGACAATGTATGTAAAGCTCTCAGTTTATAACAGAGTATCAGAAACAAAGAGTTCCCGACCTGCAGTTGCCAAGGGTGGCGGAGGGATGGATAGACTGGGAGTTTAGGGTTGGTAGTCACAACTATTACATTTAGAATGGATAACCAACAAGGTCCTACTGTATAGCACAGGGAATTATACTCAGTATCCCGTGACAAACCATAATGGAAAAGAATATATAAAAGAATGTCTATATAACTGAGTCACCTTGCTCTACAGCAAAGATTGGCACAACACTGTAAATCAACTGTACTTCAATGAAAATATACATGTGTGTGTATGTGTTTAGTTGCTCAGTCATGTCCCACTCTTTGTGCCCCTGTGGACTCTAGCCTGCCAGTCTCCTCTGTCCATGGGATTCTCCAGGCAAGAATACTGGAGTGGGTTGCCACATCCTCCTCCAGGGGATCTTCCCAACCCAGGGGTTGAACCCAGGTCTCCCACATAGCAGGCAGTTTCTTTACCATCTGAGCCACCAGGGAAGCCTATATATATATATATCTGGTGACTCAGACTGTATATGTATATATACAAATACATTTTTAAAAAGGAAATGAGAGTTCTTGTTAGGGACCAAATCAGAGCTGATGTGCCTGGTGGTTAAGCAGATCTGAAGTTTCTACTAGCAGAGCTATAAACACCCTTGCCATCATCACCAATTAACTCTGCCTGAAAGTCCATCACCAATTTACAACAGTCCATCGACTATTTACAACATAGTCCGTCAGACAGAGGAAACCGAGTCGGCTCAGACCGATGGATGTTTGTGGCCCAGTTCCTCAGCTCTGCTTTATTCCTAGATGAGAGGGCCGCGGCCAGCAAATAAAGGTGCATCAGGGATGGGAGGGGCTTCTCGGGGGGTGCTAGTGGTAAAGAACCTACCTGCCAATGCAGGAGACACAAGAGACGTGGGTTTGATCCCTGGGTTGGGAAGATTCCCCTGGAGGAGACCATGGCAACCCACTCCAGTGTTCTTGCCTGGAGAACACCACGGACAGAGGATCTGGCAGGCGACAGTCCATGGGGCCACATAGAGTTGAACAGACTGAGCGACTTAGCACATACACGGGAAGAGCACCTGATTATGGCCAGGGCACTAGACGTTTCTTCTCTCAGATTTCAGTCCCTGCCCAGGGAAAATGAGGGGGCTGGACTAACTGACCGTCCAAGGCGCTTCTCAGCACCACCATTCACAACTGGGGTCTGACATGCACAGTAGAGACATCGGGACCAGACGCCTGTTGGGATGAAGCAGAAAGCAGGAAGGTGCAGAGCTAAGGGCTCAGGCTGTGGACCATTCTGCCTGGCTTCAGATCTCAGTGGCTGCTCAGCTCTGTGGGCAAGCAACCCACCTTCTCTGGTACTCAGTTCCTTGACTGGGTGCAGACTCCAGCATTTGCCTCACAGCGCTGCTGGGAAGAAAACATGTGGCTCTGCATATAAGGCTCTTGGAACCATGCCTGCTGGCACATGATATACATTTGACACACGTGAGCTGCCCATTCTCTCACAGATGGCCCTCCTGAGAAACCCCAAGGCGGGTGTGACACCCAGGATGCCCCTCCAGGAAGTCCCCTTGCAGTGAGTGGCCAGTGTCAACCACCCCTGAGTTATCACACAGGATTGAGAGAGACCCTCTGGAGCTAGGACCGGAGGGCTCAGGAAAGGAGTGGGCGCTGGGTTTATTCATTTTTGTATAAAAGCCCAATCTCCATGTACCCGTGACCAAGCCAAAGGGAGTCTCAGCTCTGGACTTGGAGTCCATCCCACTCTTGAACTTGGAGTTCAAGAACTTGGAGTTCCAGGGTCTCCATGTACAGGAGTGAGTGATTCTGAAATGCCAGTGACTGTTAACTGTTAAGGAGACTCTCATCTGTGTGTGTGTGTGTGTGTGTGTGTGTGTGTGTGTGTGTGTGTAGGCAAGGGTGGAGAAAAGGGCACTGGAGAGGTGAGGGCTCAAGGTCATAAAACCCCAGACACCCCTGTTAGAAGAGACCTTCTCCTTCCATCCCTCTGAGTGGGGGCAGCATCAAGTTTTCAGAGCCACGCAAAGCCACCTATCTGTGTCTGCCCCGGCCTCTCTCCATCCCCCTCCAGACCCACCAGGGTGGGCACGGGTGCCAGCCTGCTCTCCCCTTGCCTGTGGATCTCCTCAGGAGTAAGACAACCCATCAGAAGCTACACGCAGACAACGCCCAGGATCTTCTGGAGTCGGCCCTTCCCAGTGAAGAGAGGCCGATACCTTCCAGCCTGTTGAGTTTGACAGACAATCTGTCTTCATTTCTGAGTGTCCCCGAAGAAGAACAAATCTGTTACACGCTGGCCGACACATTTCCACAGAAATGGAATAATGAAATCTGACTGGAACGTCCTACTCCAGTATCTAACAGAGAATGGAGCAGACTCAGTGCAAGAAGGAATCCCCCGGGGAAACTTTCTCTCCCACCCTGCCCCCCGGGACTGCTCAACCCCCAAACCGCCCCCTCTGCATCTCTGTGGACAGGACAGATGCCATCCACATGCGCGGCGATCACGCGAGCCAGGAGGGTGGCTGCTGAAAACCCACATGCAACAGCCCCGCCATCCGCTGGCCTTCAAACCTGCTGAAGCGAACACTTCAGGAAGGAAATAGAGCAGAGCCAAATTTCCCAGCCATGTGAAAACAGAGAGGGAAGCACTTTCAGCCCCCCAAGAATTCTGACCCCCACTGCCCTCTGGCTCCCACTGCCCTTCCTTCTCAACACCAGAGGGGGGCTTCCTCCAGGCTGGGGTGGCCCCTCCCTTCCCCAGCAGTGGGACTGAGACCTGCCCTGAGGAGTCTGAGGTTTCCCTGTGTTAGGGGAGGGGCTGTCGGGGAGTGTGGAGCAAGGAGGTCTAATGCCCTGGGCTTCTTTTTATGCCCTGTGGTTTTAAATAGAAAATACAGTAACAGAAATAGCTGACATTTTAAAAGAATTTACTAAGCATCAGGCACCGAGTTAAGCACTTCATATCCATTTTAAAATTTAATTCATATGACTGGTTCTATTATCCCCATTTGACAAATGACAAACTTGAGGCTGGTTTCTCCTTAAAAAAAAAAAAAAAAAAAAGAGAGAGCCAAAAACCAAAACCTTCCCAGGTAAACACGGGAATGGACATGGCCCTTTGAGCTCAGAATGCCTTCTATTATTATTCAGTAAAGCCTGGTTGGACACATCCCTTCTTGGAATGGGGCTTCCATGGACTAGCACAGAAAGAGATGAAAAGAGAGGTCAGCTTTTAACAGCACCAAGGGCCTGATTCTGGAGGCAAATATCAGCACCTCTGTGATGCTCAAATGCAGATCAGCGTGAGGGGCAGATTCTGTCTGGTGCGGGTCCCTCCTCTCACCCTGTCCGCCCTCCTCCCAGGCCCTCTCCCTCCCCGCCTCTCCCCTTCCTGTCTGGCTGTATCTTGGAGAGTGCGGTGGCTTGGGCTGTCTCAGTCTCCAAGGGGAGGGGAGATTTATGTCTTTTATTCAGCAAACAGCTTTGTACGGAATGGATGCGATGGGCTGAATGTCACGGGTGGGGGCAGGGAGCAGTGCGGAATCCCAGTGAAGCCTTCCCGGCCAGAACAAAACCAAAACAGCACTGGGTGACTGTCGCTTGTGTTTCCTCTTGTGGGGGGAAGGAAGGGGCAGGGGATGCTGGCTTGAGCGGCAGGGAGATGCCAGAACTCCCCGTGCCTGGCTGCCCCGCCAGTGCCTGCCTCTTCCTGCCTCTCCGTCCTCTCATCCTCTCGGAGGGGACAAACCAGGCATCCGGGTGATGCAGATTTGGGGGAGGAGCTGCCACGTGCAGGCTGAGTGTGCCAGGGCCTCGGAGCCCAGGGCCTGCGTGGCTGCAGAACAAAGCATGTGGGGAGGGGGGGCATTCACTGGGGAGAATCCAGCCTCGGCTCTGCTCTCCACCCTCCCCAAGCCCACAGTGCCCACTGGAGGCTCCTGGGCACTTCGCCTCTCTTTCCACATTCCTCCTCTCATCTCTTCCTGTTGACACCTGGGTCTGTATCTTCCCTGAAGCCATTCCTGTTCCTTCCCCTTTCTATACACACACACACTTACATACATTGGATACCCAGCTCAGCCCTGGCTCCCTACATACAGTAGGCACTCAATATTTGGTGAATGAGTGGTGAATGGCCATCCTGTTCCCCCGAGGGCCCCTCTGGGTGGCTCTGGCGTGGTGACAAAGCACACTTTAGGGCAGAAGATTTTGCATGATGCCAAGGCGTTACAAGCGCACTAAGGATTGGGGAAGATAATAGATTCACCGGCGGTGCTTGGAGGGATCCAAGCTCACACAGCCCAGCCCACTCTCTTTGCAGGTGAGGAAGCTGAGGCCTGGAGCAGAAGTGACGTGCAAAAGCTCTAGAACCTGTTAGAAGCAGAGCAGGAGTCAGAGCTGGCCTCTCAGGTCCAGCCATTTCTCCTCTCTCCCCACTGCCCCATCATCTAAGCCTGAGCCCATCCAGCCGCCAGCCCAGTTCCCAGCCCTGTGCCCCTCCCGCACAGCAGCTGGTCTGAGTCTCCAGCCCACACACTCAGTCTCCCTGGGAGGATGGGCAATTAAGTTTTCCATGTGCTGCTCAGCACAACCTGGGCTGGAGAAAAACCATGTGTTCCCCGAAGTGCAGGCTGGGGGTGGGGGGGAACTGAGAGAGGGAGTAGGGGGATGGGAAGCAGGTTAGAATTCTGGGGCCAGGCCACATGAGAACTGGAAAGGTGGAAGAGAACAGATGAGGCAGTCGGGGCCTGGAAGTGAAGCTGCCACCGGAGCCCCAGAGTAGAGGAACAAAGCCGGGTCGCCTCCCGGTCGTGGGGCAGCTGGAAAGAATGAAGCCATCGGATGTAGCAGCTCCACTCTCATCGGTGGAAAGGGGACAAAGGTAAATGAAAAGGCCGGAGAGATGAACCAGAAGAAAAACAGGAGAGGAAAGAGACAGGAAACTGGCTCTTTCTCTTCTTGCGCAGTTCCTCAAACCATCTCTGAGGGGGAAGGGAAGCATGTGCATTTGTGGGTTTGGGCACCAGGAGGGACAACCAACAGTCCAAAGCCACTGAGTCAGAGACAGGATAGGGCCATCAGGGATCTCAGCGTCCCTCGGGTGGGTCCCACCTCCCTCTCTTCTGACTGCACTCAGGTAACAACTACCCCGTCGTGGATTTAGGAAGGTGAAAGGGATTCCTAAGGACAGCTGACCTCCCCTCGTAGCCCAACCCCTCCACTCTCTGGGTATGGAAACACAGGCCATGGCCAGAGGGCAGGGGCTGTCCCAAGACACACCAAGGCTGCTCCACAAACAGAAGCCAAGTCGGGACTTCCCTGGGGGTCCAGTGGCTGACTCGGAGCCCCCAGTGCAGAGAGCCAGGGTTCGATCCCTAGTCAGGGAACTAGATTCCATATGCTGCAGCTAAGAGTTCACAGGAAATGAAGTGAAGTGAAAGTCACTCAGTCATGTCCAACTCTTTGCAACCCCATGGACTATACATACAGTCCATAGAATTCTCCAGACCAGAATACTGGAGTGGATACCCTTTCCCTTCTCCAAGGGATCTTCCCCAAGCCACGGATCGAACCCAGGTCTACTGCATTGCAGGCGGATTCTTTACCAGCTGAGCCACCAAGGAAGCCCCAGAGTTTGCATGCCAAAACTCAAGATCTTGCATGCCATGACTAAGATCCAGCACAGCCAAATAAATACATGTTTCTTTAAAAAATAAATAAAAAGAAGCTGGTCTCTAGCTCCCACCCCAGGGATACTGACAGTGACCCTCTTGCTTCTAAACCTGGAGCAGGAGCCCTAGCCCTCTGTGGTGGGCCTTTGCTGCTCCAAGAACAAGTACAGGAGGAGGGGGTTCTCCCAGGACCCCTGGGGAAACACTTCTGCTGAGTGTGCCCAAGGACAAGGCGGTGGGAGAGAAGTGGAAAGGGCTCCCTACGGACAGGTGACTTTGGAGAGAAAGTGAGTTCAGGGAGCCAGCAGAAGAGAGGAGGAGCATGGAGAGAGTCAGGAGGGGAGGTAGGGGTCCAGGGCAGACTTCACAGGGCCTCACCCCCTCTTTGGAGAGGCGAGGTGGCTCCAAGGTCCTGCTCCTGAGCCCCAGGAAATCTGCCCCTGCTGTGAGGCTCACCTACTTACCTACAGCATCACACCCATGAAGTTGAGCTTGAACCAAGGCAGCCCCCTCACTCCCCGCCAAATACCTCATCTATTGGACTTTAAAACAATTTTTGATTGTGTGATCTTGGTGGTCAATCTATCTCTACGCAATCTTAGTTTCTGGTGGCTCAGTGGTAAAGAATCTGCCTGCCAAGCAGAAGACGGGGGCTCGATCCCTGGTTTGGGAAGATCCCCTGGAGAAGAAAATGGCAACCCACTCCAGTATTGTTGCCTGGAAAATCCCATGGACAGAGGAGGCTGGCAGGCTACAGTCTGTGGGATCTCAAAAGAGTCGGATATGACAGCGACTACACAACATCAGACGTACTTTCTGGCTCTAAAATCCCTAACCCCTTCCTTTCCTGCCCCATGGTTCCTCCACTATATGAAGCGGACGCTCAGGGGCTGGGGGGCTGGACAGGCAGCAGGTGACGCTGGGGGGTCCGTCCTCCAGGAGGAGATGGCCCCGGCACTGACACAACCCTCTTCCAGCTTCACTCTCTTGCCTTTTGGTCTCCCTGAACTGTTTCTGCGCTAGCCCCACCCCCAGCCCCATCTTCATCCCCAGCGCCTGTGGCAGGAGCACCCTGGCGCAGTAAGCTGCAGGATAACTGGAGAGGAAGCAGGTGATTGGCTAAGGATCATGGGGCTCCTGGCCCCTTTGACCAATCAGGAAGCCCCTAGGACTGAGCCCGGACTTCTGGGAATCCACCCTGATTTCAGAGGTCCTGTCTTGCCCTGTGTCCTTCCCTAGCTGAGGTCCCAGGCCATCCAGGAGATCCTGGAGTGTAGGGTGGGCTAGGAGGGCAGGGCAGAGCCCGGAGGCGGGCACTCACTCGAGCACATCGCGGTTGAACTGCTTCTTGCTGTTGCCCAGGAACTCGCCGATCATCTGGCGGCTCAGGCCCTTACGCTGGAGCAGGAAATGGGCCACTCCAATGGGGGTGTCGGGGATGAAGCCTCGAGAGATCAAGAACTGGATGCCCTTATCTGGGTTTCTGGGGTGGGGTGGGGAAAAGAAGTAGAGAGTGAGGCAAGACAGTCCGTGACTCCTTTCCTCCCTTTCTTCCAGCCCAGGGAATCCAGAAGTGCCCGGAGGTAACCAGGTGGAATTCCCAGGAAATGCCACTATTCCTTCTGCTGCAGAGGGCCTCCCTTTTTCTGAAGGCTCTCTCCGAGCATGCTTCTGAACCTCCCTACCCAGGACAGAGAATGGTGCGGGGCTGGGGAGGGCTGGTCAAAGTGGGCTCCAGAGCAGGTAGAGGGGCATCCTTTCTGTCTTCAAGCCTCAGTCCCACTGGATCTGATCTTCAGGCCCCCAAGCCCTCCTCCCACCTGTATCCTGCTTTCTCTACTCAGGATCCACACTGGAACCAGGAGGAGGATGGATTGGGACACAGAGGTGGGATCTCTTACCACATCCCTCTTCCCTGTGCATTGTAGACACAAGAAAGGCCCTGCTCCCCAGGGATTACTTTCCCAGGCTGGAGTCTCTGTGCGTGGGTGTGGGTGTGGGTGCTGGGATTTAAGGTAAATGTGCTCCCAGCCTGGTCTGCAAAATCCCTGCTGCTCCCTGAGCTGGGTCTTACTGGTCCAGGAGAAGATAAGGACAGAAATAGAGGGTAAGCCTTTAGACCCGTTTATAGCAGGCTGACATTTTCAGGATAACCAAGCATGTGACTGTTTTTCTAGCAACTCACGTTTATTGAATTTCACAAAAGTATCAGCCCATGACATACTGAGTAAAAACCCAAGCTGATCCTTCAGTACACATCATTTGAGAAGCACTGCCTTGTGGGGTCCAGGCATCTGTGTGGGCCTGGGGAAGCAGGGCTGAGCCTACACTCATCCCGGTGGCTGCCTGATACAGAAGAAAGAGCACTGGGCTGGGAGGCAGGCAGCTCTGACTTCACCCAGCTATGCCACTTACTAGCTGCTTCACAGTGCTCGGCTCACCTCACTGTGTGAGCCCAATTCCTGTTCTATAAAATGGCATAATAATGCTCTGTCTAAAAATTTGAAGTTTGCAAACATTTTGTCTCAGGCAAGCTACTGAATATAAGCTTGAGGCCAGAAGATGTGTGTTGCTCATCTATGTGGTTTCTGGACTGAGCACTCCAAAAATTGTTGCGGAATGAGTAAACGAACACACAGGTGAATGGTTTCTGCTTAGTCCTCCCTGATAAGTGGGAGACATGCTGTGTTTTCCGGTTCAGGTCTATGAAGGAAGGGGTGAGTGGAGGGTGGAGATGAGTAGGTATACTTGAAATCTCCCTAGGATGGGTATGTGTGTTTCCTCTGCTTGCCACCAGCTGTATACCTCTTGGTAGCGAGGAAAGTCTGGCTGGAGGCTCTGAGTTACAGCGGTCATTCATATCTCTGTGTCCACACCCCTGCTCTCTTCTGCTCCACTTCCGCTTGCATCACACTCCCTGCCTGTCCCCCCCACCACCCCTCTCCTGTTCCCTGACCTTTCCTCTTTTCATCACTATCTCTCTTCTCCCATCATCAACCCCATGGGGCTCACGTTCCCCGTTTCCCCAACTTCATGTCCCACCTGAGGGATTCCCGCTCCATCCGTACATTATTTACCTAATGCTGTATTTTCTTGTAAATATCTCACTTTTCAAAGCCTTGCTTCTTCCAGCAGTACTAGTGGTTAAAGCATAGGTTTGAGGTGTTTTAGCCCTAGTCCTTAAAGTAAATTCATACCAATTAAAAATAAAATGTGTGTCCCCCACAGCATCTCAAGGAGCAGGTGTGGCCCCCAGGCCCCGGGGGAGGCCCCTGGGTCCATGCAGTCCGTTCCCAGGAACCTCACTCATCGGTAAGTGCAGGTGCCCCCTTCCCCCCCATCCCCCACCCCGACTTACATGTTGAAGAGGTTGAGGCCGATGCGGTACAGCCGCTTGCGCAGGGTGTCGGTGGACAGCGTGGGTGACTTGCAGCTCGCCGGGTTCTCGCAGTGGTAGCGGGGCAAGCTCAGGATCATGGCCTGCAGGGCTTCCTTGGAGGCCGAGGCCGACGCTTCGGAGCCCGACTTGGCTGATTTGGTGGACGTGCTGCTGCTGCTCAGCTGCTCCGAGTTGTCCCCGGCCTCGAGTTCAGCCTCGGTCCCTTTCGCCGCCTCCTCGGTCTCCTCTTCCTCCTCCTCCACCGCAGGCCCCGCGGCCACCGGCGAGCTGGCGCGCAGGGCCCCACCGGCCTCGCCCTCTGCGCTCGGGTCCTCAGCGGGCGCGGCCCCCTGGCTGGCACTGGGGGCCTCGGAGCCCTCCGGGGCCTCCTGTGCTCTGGCCTCGCCCTCCTCGGCCTTAACCACTGCGGAATCTGTGGGGACCGGGGCCGTCTGTGCACCCAGACAGTTGGCCACCGACAGGGCCGTGGAGGAGGACACAGAGATGTTCTGGCTGGCGATCTGCACTGTGACGTCCCGGAAGGCCATCATGAGGGTGCTGCCGTGGCCCTGGGGCGGACTGGGGGGCTCAGTGGGCTCGGCCCCCAGGGCGGTGCCCTCGGGCTCCCGCGCCTCGCCCTCTAGGCTCAGCGGTCCCGCACCCGCGCGCAGGGCCCGGTGGATCTGGTAAGCGCCACTCTCCTGCAGGGAGCACATGGTCTTGAGGCTCCAGGTGCTGAGGGCGTCGTCGATGGACTTGGCCAGGGATTGCACCTGCTCAGTGAAGGAGTCCTCCAGCTCGGTGAGCGTGCCCGCAAAGGTGGGCGGCAGGGAGGGCGAGCGCACCAGCGGCAGCCCCGCGAGGCCGCAGCCCTCCAGGAGCGCCCTCTCGGCCGCCAGGCTCTCCGCTGTGGGCGCGCGCGCCTTGCGCAGGGAGATGCGCCGTGGCAGGCGGCTCTCCAGTAGAGAGTTGCGGATCTTCTCAAAGTTCTTGCTGAGCTGGTACTGGCGGAAGGCGGTTTGGATGGTGCAAGCGGCGCGCCGGGACACCAGGTGGCCCCCGTACTTGTGTTCTAGCATTTCAATCTGCAGTGAGGACAGAGAGGCGTGGGAGCACGGTTAGGGAAGGGATGTGACAACACTTTCGGAGACCAGGGCAGGGGGTGACCTGGCTGACCCTTGGTGGGGGTCTGGGAATGCACAACTAGGCCGGCACTGAGGGGCCAAAGTCTGAAAACTCTGTGCGGGAGTTGGGGATACCCATGCAAGGGTGGGGCAGTTGCCAATGGTAGTAGGTGATTATTTCCATATATTCACATATGGAAGTATTTATTTCTGAAATGCGTGGTATCTTGAATTTGTATTAAAATATTTCATCAAAAAATTAGAAGGGTTAGATGAAACAATATTAATTGAAACTGGGTGATGGTTAAATGGGAGTTTATTATACTATTGTTTCTACTTTTGTGTATATTTTAAATAATAGAAAAATGAAGATTAAATAGAAAGCTTAAAAAACATTGCTGCTACTCCCGTTCACCTGCTTTCTTTCTCAGTATTCATGTCACAAATTGGGGTCGTTTCCTGTTTCTGGGAGCCGCATAAGAGTTGGGATTGGGGTTTGAGTATCTCTGTGTTCCCGGTACTGAGCCTAAGGGCTGGCACATGACAGAGCTCAATAAATGTGAGTTTAGTAAAAAGACAGATGGGTGATAGATGGATATTTCAACAGTGAGAGATCCTCCAGCTACCATCTTCTTCAATTCAACTCACCTCTGTCCCAACAATGGGAGCTGTTCGAATCGGGGCAGGGCTTGGTGGGGCTGATGGGGAGGTGGGGTAGGGGGTGCTGCCTCATCTGGGTGGATCTGAACCCAGGAAAACTTCAGGCACTGGCCAGTCTGTCCTTCCTCCTCTCACCTTAGCTCTCTCCCCACTCTGTGGTCTTTTCTCTCCTTGGGTGGCTAAGCACTCACTTTTTCTCCCTTATCAAAAATGTCTCTGGGGAAAGGACTAGAAAAATATTCTCTTTGAGGTGTGAATGACCAAGAGGGGTTAGCAGTGGTTCTTCCTGGACATATTTTTGCATTTGAACAACAGACAAAGACCGGACGAAGGGGATGGGCAAAATGGTAGCCCTGTGGTGGGTTCCATCAGTCCTTAGGGAAGCTTAGGAAGTGAGAAAGCATTCCTGGGCTCTGAAACTGTGTCCTGTTGCTAGTCACGCACCGTACACTCCACTTACAGAGTGACATTCCTGAACTAACAATCAGGACTGGTGGCTGGGATCGACAGCTCAAGGCAAGACCATTAGCCCTGCAACCTCCCCCAGGATCGCAGAGAGGTAGGGTACGGACAGAAAGGCCAGATTCCATCCCCCAGTACGAGGAACCCTTCGACCTGCTTCCTAATCTCACCATAACGTTCCTCTCTCAGGCTGACGATCTCACTATCTCTTGCCTTCTTTGTAACCTTTCTTCATCCGCTAATCCCTTCTCCTTGCATTTCCAGCCTCCAGCCCAGCTTTGGGCCCTTTCGACCAGCCTACAGACCCTCCTAAGTCACCCAGACTGGATCATGACCCTGCTTGACTCCCTCTTTCTGGGGCACTATCCACTCTCTATTTTCTACTAAACCTACAGGCAGACTCCTCTACCTCCTGGGCCTCAATATGCGAGTGAATGCCGAATCTCTGGCCAGCCCCGTGTGCCCCGGCTCCTTGCAACTGCCTCTTGCTCCCACCAGACTTCTGACTCTCCAAAGGATCACCTCAACGTGAACTTTAATCACTAAATCCCATCCTCAACTCCCTCACTCCCCAATTTTTCTGCAGCTTTGATACTTTATCCCTTGAAACTCTGTCCTCAGCCTTCATGACACAGTCTATCTTGGTTTTCCTGTCTCCATACAGCTCCCAGATCCTGTATTCTGACCACAGGGTCCCTAACCATGCTAGTGATGAGTCATATGCGTGCCCTCTTCCGTTCTCCAGGCACATCTTTATGATTTTCCTATGCCGGACATCTTCCTGACTCCCATGTGGGAAGTCTTTAGAGCAGCCCTGGTAGCTGATAATTAACAGCTAATGAAGAAGGAACTGTTTTGGGCAGAGTCTTCATGGCAACTCTATATAGATGTCTCTGGGCTAATATCCTCTCACCTCTTGTTTGAGAACCTTGTCTTCTTCCATCGTAACTTCACTGTACTGTGATAGGTGAACAAGCAAGCCCATGGGGAAACACCCAGCCGAGACCCACCTCTTCCCTGCTGGCTGACCTTGGACACATTTCTTAACATCTCTGAATCTGTTTTCTTGTCTGTTAAATGAATATAATCCTGCTGACTCTCTGATTTCATTCTGTGGTGAGAATTCTTATTTCACATGGTACCTGACACACAGTAGGTCAAAGCTCAATAAGTGGTAGCAATTTGATGGTGAAGTGTTGATTCCGGGACTTTCAAATCTCCATGCCTAGACTCAACTCAAGACCTACATTTCCAACAGTCCATTGCTCCCTTTCCTCGAAAGGAACCAGCTCTCAGTGATACCCTTAGTCATGTCACAGCACCCCAGCTCCAAGGCTGTCCAATCTGGGGACCTGGCATTTGCCCCTGGGTCCTCCTTTGCCTTATCCTGTGGATCTGTCAAGCGCAGAGTCCTATAGCGCAGCCCCTCCATACCTTCTGCCATCACTCTGAACTTTCCACCAGACTGTCACCACGTGGGGCGCCCCGGACGCCCCCCTTGGACACTCTGGCAGCCCCCGGTCGCTTCCCTGCTTCCTCCTCCAGCACCATCCACCTTGCGTTACATCCCTCTGAGCAGTGTACTCAGAGAGCAGGGTAAACCACAGGTCTTCCAGTCGCTGGAGATCCTTGCCCTAAGTAAATATAAACACCCTGTCCTAGCGAGTCTGGGGCTCAGCAGCCTGGCCCTGCCCACCCGGCCCCTCCTACTACAGAAGATCCACTGCTCACATGCCAGCCCCACCTCTTTCCTGCCCCAGCACTTGCTCAGCCTCCCCACCTCCACAGCCCCCTACAACCCCCAACCCCCACACCCCTCCCCACACTGTCACCCCCTCTCCACCCTTAGCTCCCACCTCACCCTCTCCTACAGGCAAAAACGTTCCCCCTTTCTTTCACTGTCCCTCCCCCAGGAAGCCTTCCAGTCCCCCAACCAGAACGGGTCTCCCTGCCCTGAGTCCCTGGAGAAGGCTGCCTCCTGCTTCTCTGACACTCAGTTTTCCCGCTAATCTTGGTGGTTCCCGTCTAACTCAGGCTCCTCCCTCTCTCCCCCAGACCCCTCCTAGAGCAGAAACTCCTGGAAGCCCTGATGTGTCCTCATTGTCCCCTCCACTGGTGGCCTCAGCCCAGAGCCTAGCCCGGAGCCACCGCTCCTGATGGCCTCTGAATTCAGTCCTGGAATCACCACCTTTTGTTCCCATCATGTCATATAGGCAGCTT
This sequence comes from Cephalophus harveyi, assembly GCA_006410635.1. Classification (NCBI taxonomy): domain Eukaryota; kingdom Metazoa; phylum Chordata; class Mammalia; order Artiodactyla; family Bovidae; genus Cephalophus; species Cephalophus harveyi. Next base: position 445,193 of record SJYT01067703.1, read on the forward strand.
CCCCTCATCCCAGCCTTATGCCTGCTACCTGCCCCCAGCCCCCCGCCCCCATAGGCAGGACATTATTCTCTGTGGCCGCCGCCATCCTGACCTGTGACTGGGGCTTCATCCATGTTTGCCCCTGAACTAAACTCAACCAGGGGAATGCAGTGCAGGCCGTCTTCTAGATCTGGGCTTGGAGCCAAAGTCTGCACCACTCCAGCCCCTGCCCCATGCGTGTTCCCCTCCCCCACAGGCCTGGGGGACACTACAGCGTCCCTCATCAGCAGCAGCGCCCCAGCCAGGCCCTCTCACCTGGAATTTTGGACTGGCTGATGGAGCAGGCCAGGCAGGTTGGTGAACTGGGAGAATAAGGACTGTCCAGGATCCCTTCCAGCCCCCAAACTACAGGATGTGACTGACTCGTCAGGACCACAGGAGCAGAATACTAAATCCCAGATCTCAAAAAAACCTGAGATGGAGTTGGGCCCTGACCCAGGCTTCATGCCCCTCTTTATCCCCTTCAGGTCACCGAGCTGTTACTTCCCTCTCTTCACCTTTTGAGCATCTTCTCGCGCCAGGTGCTGTGTTGGGCGTCAGGGATATAATGATGGACATCTTTGCCCTGCCTTCAAGGAGAAGCCAAGCAAACAGGAATGGTGATCCAGGGAGCAACGTCAGGGAGCACCGGAGTGCCATGGGAACACTGAGAAGGGGCCTCCACCATAGTCTCGGGAGAGCTGCGGTGGAGAAGGCAGGCACAGGGAAGTCCTGAAGCAAGGGAAGGAGTGAGTGTGGACCAGTGCAGGAGTGGGAGGCAGGGCACAGAAATGCTAGCAACTGAGGCACAGGGCGATAGGTGGCAACCAAAGCCCAGAGAAGGGAAGGAACTTGTCTAAGATCACACAGTTCATCTGCAGAAGAGAGAGCTGTGGAGTTCCATCTTTTGTAAACATATGCCGTGTTTTCAGTCACTCTGCCCCAACTCCTCGATCCCTTTTTGCCAGTATTCTTGCCTGGAGAATCCCATGGACAGAGGAGCCTGGCGGGCTACAGTCCATGGGGTCACATATAGCCAGACACAACTGAGCGACTAACACTCCCACCCCTAGCCTGTGCTTGGCCTGGAGGGTTCCCTGGGCCAGAGGAGGGGTCCATTCCCCAGGACAGGAGGAACCAGCGGCACCCCTACCAGCCCTCATCTTTCTTGCCCCACTTCTGCCCTCCTGACATGCAAGCCCATCTACTAGAACTACACCCACGTGATAAAGGTCCATGGTGCCTGTTAGAACCCCACATGACTCTCCGTAGCCCCTAGTCAGTGAGAATTAAACTAATTCCCTGCCCAGGCCAAGGCACGTGTTTCTTTTGGTGTTACTAACAGGCCACTCCTTCAATTGAATGGTAATCTCTTCGGGGAGCAGGGAGGGACCATGTTTTTTTCTTAGGGGTATCCCACTTCCTCATTGTTTTGCAAATATATTCACTCGATGAGCTCTTACTCTGTCCAAGACCCTCTGCTGGATGCCGGGAGATGGGTGCACAGATGAACAGGAGATGGTCTCTGTCCTCAGGGAATGGAGAGGACGCTCTCATCTGGCCAGCTGACCACCCCATCACACCGTGCCTCTCCAGACAGGCTGCCTGCCGGCCCCTGCTTGGGCATTCCCTACCCCAGAAGCAGGACCTGCTACATTTTTAGCAGCTATTATTGTTAGTTAAGCTAAAAAAAAAAAAGGCAATAAAAAGGAAAAACTTCCTCTCCTATAAGTTTAATACACTAGTACCACTATTTTTATTTTTTAGAAAGCATTTCATTTTTTGGTTCCGGCATGTGGGATCACAGTTCCCCGGGGATCAAGCCCATGCCCCCTGCATTGGAAGCTGGGAGTCTTAAAGGCTGGATTGTCAGACAAGTACCACTGTTTTTACCTGGAATGATAGAAAGTAATCTGATCCAGCCAATTCACATTCAGCTCTTCCATGTTTAAAACTCGTCTTCATGTCTACAGTTTCCCCATGTGACCCTGTGGATGGGTGTGTGCTAAGTCACTTCAGTCGTGTCCGACTCTTTGCGACTGTAGTCCCATGCACTGTAGCCCCCAGGTCCTCTGTCCTTCGGATGCTCCAGGCAATACTGGAGTGAGTTGCCATGTCTTTCTCCATCATATGACCCCAGCCTATTTGTTTTCTTTTTTGGAAGAACCTCAGCACCTCAGGGTTCTCTTTGTTGCCTCTTAAAAGAAGCCCCTAGAGCCAGGCAGCCTGGCCAGTACCCAGTGGGGCTCCGGGCGGCTGCCTCCTTTCTGCTGTTGTTCAGTTGCTCGGTTGTGTCTGACTCTCAGCGACCACATGGACTGCAGCACGCCAGGCTCCTCTCACTGGGGGTTTTATCTACATGTCTGTGAAGGCCTCTGGGCCCACTTCTCTGGCAGCAGCTTCACTGGCTGTTGATTTATCTTGAGCTTGAAGTCAGCTCAAGCCCAGGACCAAGCCTGCTCATTTTGTAATAGTGCTGTGGAATTTTCAAAGCTAAGAACAGAACTTGAAATTTTTCCCTGTTTCACTTTACATTTTCCACTTAGCCACATTTCTGTCCTAATTAGATTTTTTAAAATCTGGGATTCTGTTATCAAGGTATTAGCTGTCCCCTTTCGGCTTTGCATCAGTCCCTTTTCAGAATGGTTGAACAGGGCAGGAACAAGGACACTCCCTACTCAATCACCTTGGAATTGGTGCTGATTAAAAAAAAAAAAAAACATTGTTTTTTATAATTCCATTTGAGGACAAACCACCTGACTATATTGTCAACTAACCCACTTCCTATCCCATCTACATAGATATCACAGGAGATTTTGTCAAATACCTTACTAAAAGCCCTATGGTGCATTGTGGGCAGCTGGCCCCTGACCCAGGGTAACAGCTTGGCATCCATGCTCAAAGGAAGGAATGTGTCTGGCTGGGCTCAACTGGGCTCAACCCAGTCTTAGTGACTTCTCTACTAGCTTCACTTCCAAAACCATCCATTGGGTTAAGGAATGGTTCTTTAGAACCTACACATTTTAGAGCTAGAAGGGACGTCAGTGATGATTCAAGGTATAATTCCCAGTTTTGCTGATGAGGAAACCAACACCCAGAGTGCTTAACTGGTGTCTCCCAAAGTCACAGGGGAACTGGAACAAGAACACACAGTGAATCCCACACGTGTGGCTCCAAGCTCAACATTCTTCCTCAAAAATGCTAAGTCATAAAGTCTGTGTCTAAGCGTGTTCACACACACACACACACACACACATTTCCTTTCAGGTCTCTTAATTTTCCACCAAAACGACTGTGCCATTGTCATTTGCAGGGTGTCAACCGGGACCCCGTGACTGATTATTTTTCTTGCTGCTTCACAGAATGGAAGATGGAGACCCAGAACCCTTCAGTGAAGTTTGTTTTCCAACAGGAGGGCTTTCGTTGTTCAGTCGCTAAGTCCTGTCTGACTCTGTGACCCCACAAACTGCAGCGTGCCAGGCCTCCCTGGTCCTTCACTTGGACTCTCCCAATCTGGGCTAATCCCGGGAATCTTTAGTCTACCTGGAGGACACCACTGTCTTCAAACTTCATTTGAGCCTGTGTGTGCCTGAGCAGGGGGCTCGCCCCTTGAGTGGGCAGGTAGGCTGGGCATCTCTGGAGCAGGGTTGGGGGTGGGGGCTTCACCTGCCTGTAAGTGTGTGGGGCTTCCTGCAGCGGTAAGAGGGGCAGAGCCCTGGGCACACTGCCTGTGGGCTTGGCACTGCACGGGTGACCCCTGCCGCTGGCAAGGCTGGTTGCAAGAAGAGCTGGCTGTAGGGAGGGGCAGTTACCCCTTTCAGCTGGGAGAACTAGCAGCCAAGAGGTGGGCCTGCTGCACAGGTGGCCAGACAGGGATATCCCTGGGACCCTGGACAGCGCCCAAGTCAGGGCCCTTCACCACCCTTCCCGCCCGCCTCGGAGGCCCTGGGTACCTGTTTATTCTTTAGGTCAAGGGAGATTTCGTAATCGGAGGCGGCAGGGGCGCGGGAGCAGAGCGCCGTCGCCAGGGCAGGCTGCTGCCGGCCAGGGGAGGCCGCGCGGTAGGGGCCGGCCCGCGGGGAGGCGGCCCCCGCCCCCGGCCGCTCCTCCTCCTCCTGCAGCTGCTGGGCTTGAGCCTTCGGGGCATGGGCACTGGGTCTGCCGGCCACCACCGCCGCCGCCACGGAGTCCTCCGTGCCCCCACCGGCCTGGGCGCAGGCGCCGTCACTGTGAACGAAAGGCAACGGTGCTCGGTTGGGGGGGGGTGTGTATGTGGGTAAGGGGAGGGGGGCTGGGGCCCTCGGGCAGCTGTGGGCCTGTGGAGGGGCTGGTAGGGGCCTCCTGCAGTCTTCGTTAGGGTGGGGCTATCTGGGTGTGCAAGAACTCCAGGCCAGGAGGAGAGCCTGAGCTTGGGGAGGGTCCCCGAGGGGCAGAGAGAGGGGCTCGGGCACTTGCTTAGACATAATATGTGTGCTGTGTTATGCTTAGTCGCTCAGTCATGTCCGACTCTTTGTGACCCACAGACGGTACTGGCCAAGCTCCTCTGTCCTTGGGGATTCTCCAGGCAAGAAGACTGGAGTGGGTTGCCATGCCCTCCTCCAGGGGATCTTCCCAACCCAGGGACTGAACCCAGGTCTCCTGCATTGCAGGCAGATTGGTTACTGTCTGAGCCACCAGGGAAGCCCTAAGGGTAGACCGGGTTCCGATCTGGGTCCTGTCTCTTATTAGCTGTTACTTAACAGCTAGGCGGGTTACTTAACCTCACCTTTCCTCTGTTTCCCCATCCATAAAATGTTGTTTAGTCACCCAGTCGTGTCCCACTCTTTGCGACCCCGTGGACTGCAGCCCGCCCGGCTTCCCTGTCCTCCACTATCTCCCGGAGCTTACTCAAACACAAGTCCATTGAGTCGGTGATGCCATCCAACCATCTCACCCTCTGTCGTCCCCTTCTCTTGCCTTCCATCTTTCCCAGCATCGAGGTCTTTTCCAATGAGTCTGATCTTTGCATCAGGTATAAAATGGGAATAATAATGGAACCTACCTCACTGGAATGTTGGAAGGCTTAAGTGAGTTAGAAAGTTCTTAAGGCAGGGTCTGGCTCCTGCTGCCTGCTCAGTGTGTGTTAACTACCATAGTTATCAGTGGTCTGCTTTCTGGCCAGGGGCTTAAGTAGCTGAGAGGAAGCTGACCCCTGCTGAACCAGCTCCGTCTTTTAGATGGCAGACATGAGGCTGGGGGAGGAGTGATGCTCCTAGATGAAGTTGCTGCCCTTCCCCAGCCCCTCTTTCTCCGGTGGAACCATGGACAGGAGCCACAGCTGCTGCCCACATGCCACCCTCTGAGACGACATTCAGACTGCTCAAGTTCTGCTCCTCCCCCAGGCCCCATGCATGGAGAGCCATCTCCAGCATGAAGCCTTCCTGGTGGTTCCAGCCTCCAGGTTCCATCTGCGAGAACCCCAGAGGGTCACCACCTGCATCACAGAGGAGCATCTCGGCTCACGGTGAGGGCTCCAGGGCAGCCCCCTCCCTTGTGGCTTTGGTCAAGCTGCTTTTTCTCTGAGCCCTGGTTTCCCCATCAGTACATGAGAGGCACTGGTACCTGCCTGACAGGGTTCCTGGGAGGTAGAAAGGAGTCAGCACATGGAGGGGTTCGTGCAGCACCTGGCACAGACTGAGTGCTCCAGAAACGTTAACTTCTCTTTCCCCATCTCTCCACCCCACCCCCCATTTCCCACAAGTTGATCCCCTTCCCCCCAGTTGGTGCTGAGCAAACAATGAGGGCTCCGCAAAAACTTGAAGGATGAATTGAAGAGAACCCAAGACCCCTGACTCAGTCTCTGCTGTAGACAGGTACCCTAAGGTTATCTAGCCCATCTTTCTCATCTCCCTTTTTCACAGATGAGGAGTGGGGGCCCAGGGAGGTGGGCTGGCTCTGGTTGGAGGGCCAGGCAACCTTGGGATTTATTTCTTCCAAGGCTTTGTCCCACGTAAGATGCCCCAAATCGTGCCAGAGGGACTGCTTCCTTTTGCTTCCGCCTAACTTTGAAGCCTCCTAGTGCTAAAATATTGGAGAAGGAAATGGCAACCCACTCCAGTATTCTTGCTTGGAGAATCCCAGGGACGGTGGAGCCTGGTGGGCTGCCATCTATGGGGTCACACAGAGTCGGACACGACTAAGACGACATAGCAGCAGCAGCAGCAGTGCTAAAATAACCAAGGGTGAAAAGTCTGTCTTCATTCAAGTCCCCCCAACACTCCCCTGCACCCCATCCCCGCCCTCAAACACAGATAAAGAAAAGTTCACTGGCCGCCCTAGCAACAAGGAGCCTGACTCCCTGCCTCTGGATAATTCTTTGCTTCGTCATTTTTTCTGTGGCCACCAATCAAGCTGTATAGTTGGATGAGCGCTAAGTATTGGGGTTTTTCACTGGTATCACCAGGAAGTTCTTTGTAAGGTCTGACTTCAACTCTTCTTGAGATAGAACACGCCCATTCTTCCCGAACGGTCACGTGCTGTGCTGTGTGCTCTGTCGCTCAGTCGTGTCAGACTCTGTGCGACCCCAAGGACTGTAGCCTGCCAGGGTTCTCCCTCCATGGGATTCTCCAGGCAAGAATACTGGAGTGAGTTGCCATGCCCTCCTCCAGGGGATCTTCCCCACCCAGGAATCAAACCAGGGTCTCCTGCATTGCAGGCAGATTCTTTACCAACTGAGCTACTAGGGAAGCCCCAGGGTCACATGGAAAAGCCCCAGGGTCACTTTCCTCCCTAGCACAACCTGCCTCCAGGGGGCAGAATGCGCTCCCACTCTGGACTCTGGACTGTCCTTGGTGATGATGCCCAAGGCTTCTTCACCCCAGGTTTTCAAGACACATGACATTAGGCCTATGCGTATCCAGGGGCCAAGGCCACCCATGGAGGTTTTTCCACACAGGAGATCATAAGATTTGAGTATGGGATGTGAAAGTCTTTGAGAACTTGGGGGACCAAGCAGCTGCTCAGAGGAACACCCCATGCCCAGAGGACCAGAATGATCTGTGTGTTAAAGCTCTGCATTGCATCAGGGAAGGATCACTCATGTGGGGTGCTGGCTTGTGCTTAGAGGTGCCCACTGCACATACCTGGTCCTGGCACATCTAGGATTCCTCGAGGTAGGTTCCAACAACCACCCAGCTGTCCATCATCTCAGCTACCAGAGTTGACTTCCTAAAGTGCAGATGCTCAAAACCCAACAGTGACTTTCTGGTACTGCCAGATATAGTTCAAGGGCGTTCGTGATTTCACCCGAATCTCCTTGTCCAGACTCATCTCCGGGAGTGACCTGGCCACTCTATCTGCTGAGTGTTAGTCGCTCAGTGTTAGTCTGACTCTTTGCAACCCTGTGAACTATAGCCTGCCAGGCTCCTCTGTCTATGAGATTCTCCAGGCAAGAATACTAGAGTGGGTAGCCATTTCCTTCTCCAGGGGATCTTCCCAACGCAGGGATAACCCAGGTCTCCTGCATTGCAGGCAGATTCTTTACCATCTAAGCCACCTGGAAACTTTCCTCAAATCGGCTGCATGCCCTCAGACCACCATGCCTGTACCATCATTTCCTCCTGCCTAAAATGCCTGATCCTTTCTCTGCCTTGACAACTCTTTCAGAACTCACTCATTGTTCCAGGAAGAGTCTGCCCTCCAATGGGCTCCAGTGGTTCTTGGCACTTGCCTCTATTTCATAACTGACCACTCTGTGCCTGAATTATTCACTGATGTGTCTCTCTCCTCCACCAGACAGTGCAATGGACAGCTTTTTATCATAGGTGCTTATCACCTAGGCTGGCTTATAAGACATGTTTAGGAAATGTTAAATGGATAGAGATGGAGGGGTGGATGGGTGGATGGATCGATGGAGGGATAAATGGATGGGTGAATGGATGGCATTTAATCTCTCACTCTTTCCCAACAGCAGAGATACTGTGATGAGCTTGGTGATACAGCCCCAGACCCTTCTTCAAGGACTGATTTCCCGTCCAGCCCTGGGGCTGCTATTGAAGCTTGCCTTCAGCTGTCAGCTCCCCCACCTCCGTCTGGGACTGTCTGAGCTGCAGTGAGCTCCTGGGCCCAAAGTCATGTTTTCCCCAGGGCAGTCTACATCCAGTGGCCGACAGTGGTTATAAAGGTTCAGCCATGTGATCCAGTCTGGATCTGACGGGTCATTCTCCCTGCAGAGCTCGCCATGGGATTAGCCCAGGCTCCTAGTGGACGTCTGTCACAGGTTAACCTCTCCCTGCCCTGCACTATGCTCCTGCCCTCGCCCCAGGCGTATTGACCCTAAGCCTCCTCTAGTCAACATCCAGCACACTAGATTCAGAGTCTGTTTCCCAGAGACACCAATGAGCGATGAGCACCCAACCAGCAATGGGCACCCAGCTTCTCTTTTTCCTTCCTTTTCCTTGTCAGCCACGACTACCCTGGTCTCCCTGCTCCCAGACCTGTAAAACTTTTCTGGGCTCCAGACACCTTCAATAAAGACTCTGGGCTCTCTTCCCAGAAAACGTTCGTGCTTTCGTACGTGCCGAGTCCTACCTCCACACTCAGAGCTTTAGAGACTCCGTGGATCAAGCTGAAAGCACTATTCTGGGGGGATGGTCATGGGTTTCATCCATGTGCTGAGGACTGCGCCAAGCTCTGAGGCCTGGCGCCAAGAGCTGTAGGCAGCTCAGCTCTGGTCATAACAGAAAGAAAATGTCAGGGTTCACACGCCACCGGGCTTTCAGACGCCGGCCACTGTTCCCTCAACACTGATGGGTCCTTGCTCATGGGTCAGAAGGCTTGAGTGGAGGGAGCCCCTGTTCCTCTGACTCACTGATTTCAAGCAAAATATATTTATTCTGCACCTCAGTTTTCTCATTTGCAAAATGGGGGTATGAATATCTCCTTTCCAGGAGAGTGATGAAGATGAGGTTGACCTCCTAGATTGGTGTGCTGGGAAAATGCATCCCTGAGAAGGATGAGGGGGTAGAGAGGGCGGCCTTGCAGCCCCTGCCAGGAGCTAGTTCCAGTGGTGGTGTCCCCCCGGGCTCCCAGGCAGACCCTGCCCGTCACCAGGAGCTAAGGGCCTGGGAGCTGCCAAAGAGCCGTGTGAAGGCTTCCCTGGTGGCACAGTGGATAAGAATCCACCTGCCAATCCAGAGGACATGGGTTTGATCCCTGGTCCAGGAAGATCCTCTGTGCCCTGGAGCAGCTGCGCCCATGCATCACAGCTACGGAAGCCCCTGAGCCCTAGAGCCTGCGCTCCACAAGAGAAGCCACCGCAATGAGAAGCCCAAGCTCCGCAACTAGAGAGTAGCCCGCGCAAAGCAATGAAGACCCAGAGCAGCCAAAAGTTAATTAATTAATTAATAAAAGAGCCCTGGGAGGGGGCCGGGGAAGACTTCAGGGGAGGGAGCACCAGGCCCATGCTAATCCGGTCCGCTAGAGATTGGCCTGGGACGTGGTTCTGGCACAAAGGCAGAGAAAGGGATGAGAGGAAGCCTGAGGCGTGTTGATGGGGGGTTTGGGGACAGGGCGGGGAGGGAGGGACGGAGGGCCACTTTCCCCTCTGAGCAGTGGCCAGAGCAGCAGTTCCTGAGACCCAGGCAGAAGTGTTTTGAAGGCTGGAGGACTCCTTGGGCGGCAAGATTCCCCCAGAGGGCCTGACCAATTGCACTAGATTATCCTGGCTCTGCCAGCCTTTCTGAAAGCCCTTCTGGGACAAAGAAACTAGGTATTTTCCAGACAAAAGCTAACAAAACGCCTCACATTTCAAGATTTTTCAGCCTTTACTAAAACACTCCTTTCTCTCTCTTGCCTGAATCGATAAAGTGATCTTCAATGGTCAGAATAAAGGCTGAGCAAGGGGAGTCAAGTGTCCTTGGTGGGGGGAGGGTCCTAGATGGTGTTGGGGAGGGGTTGCAGTGAATAGAGGGCCAGCATCTGAAACAAATTCACCCTGTGCTGATTCCAAGCACAGGCTGGAAAATGCCGCCCATGGTGATGGAGAACCCTGGGCCCCAGGCAGGGTCTGACTGCCTCTGCCAGCCGCGCTAGCTGTAACCGTAGGCACATGGCTTCCCTGCACCTTGGATTGCTCATCATAAGATGGACAGTTTGAGCAAAAGGCTCTGACAACAGGAAGGAAGGAAAGGCCAGCTTGCGCCCTCTCCCTTTCCCTCCACAGGGGCCGGGCCCACACCCTGCACCTTCCTGTTCACGTCCACGCCCCCCTGGCCTCCATACCCAGGGACATGGTGAAGGCCTCCCTGCCTTTCTCTCTGCCCTGACCACTGTCATCCACGCTGGAAGCCAGGGCCCGCAGGAGGCCCTGGAGGAGGGCGGCTGGGTCTTCCCTGCTGTCCACTTGCAGGGGCCGCCCTTCCTCCCACGGACCCCGAGAGAGTAAGTTACTCCCTCTCCTGTCCGCTCAGTGGAGACACCAGGATTTGGCTGCACGACTGTTCCAGAAGGGTCTGGAAGGGCTGGTTTGTCTGGAGGGATTTCCTGTTGAAGGCATCACAGCCCTCTGGGCCTGTGTCCCCTGTAGAACCAAGCCCAGGGTGCCACTCAAGGTGGGCCCCCAAGTCCAGCGTGGAAACTGTCTCTGCATCATAGCCCCTCACGGTGAGATGCCAGCACCTGGTACCCACTGGGGAGGGGGTCTACATCTAGAAGTTTTCTCAGGATATCTCCCACAGACTCACAGGCTGGGCCACACCAGTGATGCGATCTTATTCCCACTAGAAGCCTAATATTTTTGAGCGTTTTATTTCCTCCCCAAGAGGTGTGGATCCGGTAGCAAAATCAAGCTCTCAGGACACCCTCCAAGCTCACTGCCTGACACACTGCACACAGTCACAAGCCTGGGCTTCTCTGAGCCCGAGGACACACCTCGGGCTTTCTCCTGTGTCTGCCCAACCCCCTCCCAGAAGCTAGTTCCCTGCCCATCTTCCCACCTCACCCACCCCGAGGATGATGCTCCAGAAACATAGCCTGCAGTCTGTCCTGACACACCCCACCGTCACCTGACGGCTACACTGAATAGTTGCTCTTTAGTCGCTCATTCGTGTCCGACTCTTTGCGACCCCATGGACTGTAGCCCACCAGGCTCCTCTGCCCATGGGATTCTCTAGGCAAGAACACTGGAGTGGGTAGCCATTTCCTTCTCCACGGGATCTTCCTGACCCAGGGATGGAACCCGGGTCTCCTGCATTGCAGGCGGGTTCTTTACCATCTGAGCTATAGGGAAGCCCGTGGGTTTCCCGGGTCATCTCCAAAGCTGTTTGGGTGAAAAGGGAAGCAGGACACAAAAGCTTTGGGAGGAAGCCCCAGAGTTCCCACTGTGGGGAGCCAGCCCCCCACTCTGAGCAGGGCAGGGGTCAGCCCCAGGCCACAAACCTGTCCTTGCGGGGGCTAAACTGTCTCCTCCTCTTAGGACAGAAGGAGGCCAGACTGTCAGCTGGTGCAATTTCCCTGATAAAATGCCTGTACGCTTAATCACATCCTCCTGCACTGTGACAGCCCGGTGCTCGGTTAAATCATTTCCTCTCCTGCCCTGACAGCTAGAAAATCCGCTCTCAGGGCCCGCTGGTCCTGCTTGATTGGCATTCATCAGGGCTTTTAGCTCCTTTGATCTCTTCCCCCAGCTGGTCTCTCAGTTCTGAGTCCCTCACCCTTGCTCTCTCTCTCCAGTCAACTCTCCATGTATCATGGGCCAGGCTGGAGTAGAAACATCTGAACATGGCCCCCTCCTCCCTGCCAGTTGCCTGCCGTCCAGAGGAGGAACTGGGCCCTCTCCCTGAAGGGCACAGTCCAACAACCCAGAGAGCAAGACCCAGAGTTGTGTGTCTCCTTCCTCTTGCTGTACTAGGGTCTCTGCTGCAGGGACCTCATCTGCTGAAAGGGTTGGCCCATTCTAAGTATTTCCCAGTCCTGCCTGAGCCTTCTCCTGGAACTCCTAGATCTCAGCTGATTTCTCCCTTACTGCTCTTAAAAAATCCAGTTTTATAACAGCCAGCATCAGGAATTCCCAGTGACTATGACTCTGAGCTCCCAGTGCAGGGGACACAGGTTGGTTCCCTGCTTGGGGAACTAAGATACCACGTGCTTCGTGGCGTGGCCAAATAAAATTTAAAAATTTTTTTAATTTAAAAATAAAAAAAAAGAAAGACAGCTCTGGGCCATGGCACGTGTGTGTGTGTGTGTGTGTGTGCGTGTTAGTTGCTCAGTCGTGTCTGACTCTTTGTGACACCATGGATGAACTACAGCTCACCAGAGTCCTCTGTCCATAGAATTCTCCAGGCCAGAATACTGGAGTGGGTAACCATTCCCTTCTCCAGGATATCTTCCCAATCCAGGGATCAAACCAGTGTCTCCTGTGTTGCAGGCGGATTCTTTACCATCTGAGCCACTAAGGAAGCCCTCTATGGCACATACCTCATGCTAAAAAAAAAAAAAAAAAAAGCTAGCATTTCTTGAGTGCCTACTATAAACCAGATATCTTTGCACATATTACGTCATTGAATCCTCCCAACCACCCTAAGGGGCTTCCCTTGTGGCTCAGCTGGTAAAGAATCTGCCTGCTATGCGGGAGACTGGGGTTTGATCCCTGGGTTCGGAAGATCCCCTGGAGAAGGGAAAGGCTACCCACTCCAGTATTCTGGCCTGGAGAATTCCATGGACTGTATAGTCCATGGTGTTGAAAGAGTCAGACACGACTGAGTGACTTTCAAAACCATCCTAAGAGCTAAGTGCTACTGTTGTCCCCATTGGACAGATGAGAAAATCGAGGATCCCAAAGCTTCAGTAGTTGCCCCTAGGTCACAGGGTTTGTATGTGACCAAGCCAGGACCTGAACCTAGATTTGAGTCGCTCTGTGTGTGCTCTCTATGCCAAAGCCTTTGACTGTGTGGATCACAATAAACTGGAAAACTCTGATAGAGATGGGGATACCAGACCACCTGACCTACCTCTTGAGATACCTATATGGAGGTCAGGAAGCAACAGTTAGAACGGGACATGGAACAACAGACTGGTTCCAAATAGGAAAAGGAGTACCTCAAGGCTGTATATTGTCACCCTGCTTGTTTAACTTATATGCAGAGTACATCATGAGAAATGCTGGGCTGGAAGAAGCACAAGCTGGAATCAAGATTGCTGGGAGAAATATCAATAACCTCAGATATGCAGATAACATCACCCTTATGGCAGAAAGTGAAGAGGAACTCAAAAGCCTCTTGATGAAAGTGAAAGAGGAGAGTGAAAAACTTGGCTTAAAGCTCAACATTCAGAAAACGAAGATCATGGCATCTGGTCCCATCACTTCATGGGAAATAGATGGGGAAACAGTGTCAGACTTTATTTTGGGGGGTTCCAAAATCACTGCAGGTGGTGATTGCAGCCATGACGCTTACTCCTTGGAAGGAAAGTTATGACCAACCTAGATAGTATATTCAAAAGCAGGGATATTGCTTTGCCAACAAAGGTCTGTCTAATCAAGGCTATGGTTTTTCCAGTGGTCAGGTATGGATGTGAGAGTCGGACTGTGAAGAAAGCTGAGCACCGAAGAATTGATGCTTTTGAACTGTGGTGTTTGAGAAGACTCTTGAGAGTCCCTTGGACTGCAAGGAGATCCAGCCGGTCCATTCTAAAGGAGATCAGTCCTAAACTCCAATACTTTGGCCACCTCATGTGAAGAGTTGACTCATTGGAAAAGGCTCTGATGCTGGGAGGGATTGGGGGCAGGAGGAGAAGGGGACGACAGACGATGAGATGGCTGGATGGCATCACCGAGTTGGTGATGGACAGGGAGGCCTGGCGTGCTGCGATTCATGGAGTTGCAAAGAGTCGGACACGACTGAGCGACTGGACTGAACTGAACTGTGTGTGCTCTCAGTAGGTGTCCTTTAAAACCTCCCTTTGTATTTTCACAACAAGTGAGATGAGGCTTCCCTGGTGACTCAGACGGTAAAGAATCTACCTGTAGTGCAGGACACCCGGGTTCGATCCCTGGACTGGGAAGACCATCTAGAGAAGGGAATGGCTACCCAGCTTCCCTGGAGGCTCAGACGGTAAAGCGTCTGCCTGCAGTGCGAGAGACCTGGGTTCGATTCCTGGATCGGGAATATCCCCTGGAGAAGGAAATGGCAATCCACTCCAGCACTCTTGCCTGGAAAATCCCATGGACAGAGGAGCCTGGTAGGCTACAGTCCATGGGGTCGCAAAGAGTCGGACACGACTGAGTGACTTCACTTCCCTTCACCCACTCCAGTAGCCTGGTGGGCTGCAGTCCATGGCGTGGCAAAGACTGGGACACAACCGAGCGCCTAACACTTTCAGTAAGTGAGATGGAGAGAGAAATCCCACCATCGGCCTGCTGAGGCTCCTCTGATATAAGTACTCCCTCCACCTCCTAACCCCGACCCGGGGTCTCCTGTTTGGATCACACCACCCTGATTTGTTCTGCTTTGTAAATGCTCCTGGTCCCTCCATATGGACGCCTCCTCCAGCCAAGGCAGCGCCTTACCTTCAGGTAGAATCACTCTAGGGGAGGAGCCTTGGGGCCTAGAGTGTTCATACCGCCCCCTCCTACCCCCCTGTGATAGCTGAGGACACTGAGGCCTGGAGAAGTGGGTGGCTTGTCTCATTCTGTGGGAGGTCAGCACCAGCACCGTCAGGCGGCCTGAGTCCAGAGGACAAGGCACTTTGGTCTCCTCCATCTCCCATCTGCAGACAGTAAAAGCCTGCACCCTCTGTGTCCACCACCTTGACGTCCACAGACCCCTTTCTCTGTCCTCCCCCCACCCTTCTCTTGGTTCCAGACCAAAAAGCATCGTCCTTCACAGACAGCTGGCTTCCTTGTTTTTTAAAAATATATATACATTTACTTATTCGGCTGTGCTGGGTCTTAGTTGTGGCATGTGGGATCTAGTCCCCTGACCAGGGATCGAACTTGGGCCCCCTGCTTTGGGAGCACAGAGTCTTAGCAGCTGGACCACCAGGGAAGTCCCTTGCATTGCTTCTTAATCACCGCAAATGTAATCTCTAAAAATCTCCTTTTTTAAGGCCTATCAAAGGCAGTAAATTCTTTAAGAATGCCTGACCTGATGCAGTTCCTCTCACTACATAGATTAAGATTGTTTCCTCATTTGGAGTCCTATGAAATGGATTTGAAACCCTTTTTGTTATCCATCAGAAACACTTACTGGAATGATAAGTCAGTTTCATGGTCGTGTTATGACTTAAAAGATACATGAATAGGTAAAGATGACCTTTCAGAGGAGAAAACAAAATAGCACGGGAAGTGGTGAAGTTAGAGAAATCTCTCGGCCTTCCCTTCCTGGGATTGAAAAGAGAGCCTCTATAATATTCAAACAAGAAGTTTCCAGCAAACAGAGCAAAAATTTGTTTCTTCTTCTAAAACTGGACAAAGCTCTGCATGAATAAAAGCTGGTCCTCGTGGTAGCTTCCATTTTGTTGTTCTGAAAGTATTATCTTAGTTATGTTTATTTCTTTTCTTTTTTTTTTTCGACCATGCCATATGGCTTGTGGGATCTCAGTTCCTTGACCAGGGATTAAACCCCAGGCCATGGTGTGAAAGTTCAAAACCCTAACCACCAGGGAACTCCCATATTCATTTCTTTAAATAATAAAGCTTAGAGCTTTTATCCTCTAAAAGTATCCCTTGGACGTTTCTCTCTTCAGCCTGGTTGCACGAACCTCCTGCTCAAGGGTCAGGGGAAGTGGGGGGCAGGGACGGGCCCCACCTTCTCACTCCCTGGACCATAGGCCAGGCTCTCGGGGGGACAAAGTTTGGGGGGACCACTTCACTTCCTGCACCAACGAATCCCTTCCTTTGTTCTCTGACGCCAGTGATAGAAGCCACAACGGATGTGATTCAAATCCCAACTGTGCCATCGACCAGTCCAGGGACCAGTCATTCATTATCTCCGAGCCTCGTGTATAAGTAACATGGAACAACAATATTTTATAAGCTTTCCATGAGAGTTAAATCATACCTGTATCTATTGCACACAGCAGGCTCTCAGCACAGGACAGCTAGCATTCTCCTTCCCTCTCGTGAGTGGGGAATGCAAAACAGAGTCACAGAGGGAGCAGGGGCTCTCTAGCCAGCTCCAACATCCAGCAGCCCGTCTGGAGGTGGCCCAGCCTGGCCTGGCTCCCAGGGAAGCAGCCCCGGGGCTGAGCATCCGTCGTGACTACCCAGGTCACAGGAGAGACCATCTTAGAGGACAGCCAGGCCTGAGCGGGAAAGGGAGATTGCTCCAGACACAAGTCCCGCGTCCCACAGAGCAGAAGACAGACACCAGCACAGGACAGAACTTTCCTGATGCCCACTGGAGTTAGGGGCACCGCCCCCACCCAGCGAACCCCCCTACCAGGCGGCATCTGTTCCGTCTCTTGTGCCGCCAGATTCTGGCAGGGAAGACTCAGGGGCACGGAGCGCACAGAAGCGTAAAATGACAGGGGGTCTGGGGGTGGAAGACCACCGTCTCTGGCTCCGGGACCAAATTCTCTGCCCTCTCCATTGAGGCCACCCTTGGGGATGGAGTCAGCCAAGCTGGGCTCTCCTGTGACAAGCTGGGAACCCTCAGAAGACAGGAGCTCAAATAAGGATGAGCAGCCCCTCCCCTCGCCCGCTGCCCTGCACCATGTGCAGTTTGCTGCACCCACAGTAGATAGTGGTCTTCGACTCCCAGGACTCCCACCCAGGCTCCGCTCCAGGATAGTGCATTGCAGGGGGCAGTCTTCACAGCCCTGGCTCAGGGTGCCGGACCCCAAGCCCTGCAAAGGCCTCTGGAATCGAATCTCTGGACTCTGAGGACATCAGACAATTTCCCCTTGGCCGTATCGCTGCCCACTGCCCCCCTGGCCTAAAGATGTGGAGACCCTGGAGCTTGGGGGCTGGGTGGGCTGGGCGTGCATCCTTCCACCCCTACCCCTGCCCCACCCCCACCCGTGCAGTGACAGAAGCTGAGGCCTTTCTGTGCTTCTTTGGGGGAAGAGCAAGCAATTCTGAAGTCCCAGGATGCGGAGGGGTTGGGGGCAGTGTTCCCGGCAGCCTGGGCACCTGATGTGTGATGGGTGGAGCAGGCACAGGACTCGGGGTCTCTGAGCCCACCTGTTTGAAGCCTAAACTGTATCGACTGAGCATTCAATCACTCCGTAATCACCGAGTAAACTCTGGCTGGTCCACTGATTAGGCCTCTGGCCACTGTGGTGGATGCTGATGTGGGGCTCCCCCTGCAACACCACTGCTGGCCGGTGTCTCCTCCTCAGGGGTCCCCATCAGGGTCCCCAGCCTGGCTGATTGGCAGGTGATGGGAGTGAGGGGGGCAGGGAGGGACTGGCTGGGGGAAGGCAGGCTCTCTTGTGGCCACGGTGCCCTGAGCAGAAAAGGTAGACTACAGAATCATTTTTTCTTTCGTGGGGGGAGATATAAATTCCAGCCTAGAAAAATAAACCCTGGCAGGTTGCATGCTAATACATTAACAGCAGTTAATTCTATACGACCAGGTTCGATTTTTATTTTCTTCTTTATATTTCTGCATTTTCCACATTTCCAACAACTAGCAAGTATAACTTATAATCAGAGAAAATAGATGTTATTCAGGGTCGAATACAGCAGCTGGAATGATCCCTCCCATGCTCCTGAAGAAAACCCCGGTGGCAGTTCTGAGCAACGCGGCCGCCTACGGGAGCTCAGCTTGGGCTGACCTTCCAGCCTCAGAACTGGTGGGCAGGGGTCCCTCTGCTGAGACCCAGAACTTCTCTCCACCCCAAGCTGTCATCTGCAGGTGGCCACAGGGAACGGAGACAAAATACCAGGCTGCTTAGTGCCGGGGCCTGGCGCATTAGGTAACACTAAGTGCCTCTTCCATCCTGGTTGGAGAACCGATGCCCAGAGTGCCCCGGCCCCTCCCCCAGGGCTGGGGATGGTTCTGCTTCCTGCCCAGGGACCCCCTCCCGAGCGCCCCCCACCTCCTGTCATCACTCTAACAGAAGTCAGTCTTCCTCCTCTGGGGGGACGCTCCCTGCCACCCACAGAGACGAATGGGCTGCTATTTCTCTCTCTAGATGCCGAGGCTGCTTGTTCCCCAGGTTACTGAGCACCCCAAAGGGAGGGGAGCCTGTGGAAAGAAGGGCAGGGCCCGCAACCACTGTCCTGTTCAGTCGCCCAGAATAAAGCCCTGTCATTACTGGCAGTGGGGGGACATGAGGCAGCGGGGCAGAGCCCAGCTCGCACTCCACTCGCTGCCTGGAGGCTGATTGCCCTGCTTCCCACCTGGGAAGCGTGGGATGCATGCTCGAGGCTGCATGAACCTAGGCATGGGGATGGGTGGTCCAGCCTCAGAGGCCTTGTGGCCCCCGTAACCACCCCAGGGCACCCCACCCATGGCCTCCCGATCTTCCCACTTCTGGGAGCATCACTCTCGGGCAGGCTCTGGGTTCCAAGAGAGAGGTTCCCTGACTCCATCCCCAAAGCTGCCCCCGGGGTAGCTGGACAAGGCTGAGCTCGCACCCCCAGGACTGGGGAGGGGGCAAGGGTCTCCCCGGGACTGAGGGTTTACCTCAGGCTCCAGCAGCTCTTTTCTGTACATCTGATCAAAGGGGCTATGGACCATCGTCTGCCCTACCACCACCCCCGTCCCCAGGATGCGCCCATCAGCTCCAGAAAGGGACTCCTGCTCAGTCCTACAGCTTGGGTAGGGATGGTTGGTGGGGGGATGGTTGGTGGTGGGGGGAACAGCACCTCACTCTGCTGACCCGGATCACTGCTGGCTTGGGCCGTATTTGGAGGAGGGAGGTAAGGGGCCTCGTGGCCAGCCCTGCACTCACATACCGGAGACCCTGACCCTGAGCTGTGACTGATGGTGTGAAGTCTTCACTGGGCCTCCTGTAAGGACCATCCAGCCTGTCCCTGGAGACCCCAGAGGAGGCCCACCAGCTGAAGCCTTGCTGTTGTTCTGTCGATGTTCAGTCGCTCAGTCAAATCCAGTTCTTAGCAACCCCATGGACTGCAACATACCAGGCTTCCCTGTCCTCCCTGAGTTTGCTCAAGTTCGTGTCCGTTAAGTCGGTGATACCTTGCAACCATCTCATCCTGTCTCCCTCTTCTCCTTTTTCCCTCAATCTTTCCCAGCATCAGGTTCTTTTCCAATGAGTCGGCTCTTCACATTAGGCAGCCAAAGTATTGGAACTTTGCTGAGACTGTGTAAACCCAGACTGAGCGGTGGGGGCAGCCTGGCCTGTCTCGGAGCCCAAACTGGGGTCTCTTGAGGGTGGCTCAAGGGGCCTTGTGACCTGTATCCTCACCTCAGCCCCGTCTCTGACCTCAGCACCTCCTTAGGGAAGCTCGGGGGTGGTGGTCAGCTACCCCCTCTGGAGGCTAAAGGGGAGGGAAGGGTGGGGAAGGTCCCGGGCAGAGCTGGGAACAGGCATGTTGGGTGTCTGATGGGAGGAAACTCATCTGGGCTGGACTTCCCCAGGAAGCCAAGAACAGACAGACAGACTGACACACAAACTACTGAACATCCGGGGGCTCCTCCCAGAGAAGCCGAGACACTGACATCAGACAGACTGACGGACAGACAAACAGAAACACACTCCAGGAAACTACAAACCAGACAGGCAGGACAACTGGAACAACTGGGAGCAGAAAGTGACAGTGGTTGACAATCGGGACACACCTGGGGGCCCCTCCGCCGGCCCTGTGCAGAGTGGCGGGCGGGGAGGCAGCAGCGGGCAGAGCTCACAGGCCCTGGGGGACTTAGAGAACCTCCCACCTCCCTCCCAGGGATTCTAAGAGATTTCCTACCATCTTGGAAAAGAAGCCTGTCCCCCTGCCCCCTCCCGACCCCCCTGACCCAGTCTCCCACCCGCTCCCACCAGCAGTCAGGGCTGAGGGGTGGGGGTGGCTGGGAAGGGGTGTGGAAGACCCAAGAGATGACTTCTATCCTTGGGCACCTCCCAGGCGCCAGCGTTGTGGGGGTGCTGGGTCATCTACCCTCACTGGCGCCAGGGCTCGAGGGGCAGCAAGAGATGCGGACCGGACTGGGATGGACCGATGGGCAGGGCAGGCAGACCAGACAGCTCCTCTCTTCTTCTCCCCACCAAGGAGGACCCCTCGGCCGTGTGTCTGAGCAGTGGCCGCTCATGGGGCAGGGCACGGCCCTGCCATCCTTCCTCCAGGTCACTAACTCTCTGCCCTCTTTCCTGTCCACTTAGAATCCCTGCCCCCTCCCGACCCCCCTGACCCAGTCTCCCACCCGCTCCCACCAGCAGTCAGGGCTGAGGGGTGGGGGTGGCTGGGAAGGGGTGTGGAAGACCCAAGAGATGACTTCTATCCTTGGGCACCTCCCAGGCGCCAGCGTTGTGGGGGTGCTGGGTCATCTACCCTCACTGGCGCCAGGGCTCGAGGGGCAGCAAGAGATGCGGACCGGACTGGGATGGACCGATGGGCAGGGCAGGCAGACCAGACAGCTCCTCTCTTCTTCTCCCCACCAAGGAGGACCCCTCGGCCGTGTGTCTGAGCAGTGGCCGCTCATGGGGCAGGGCACGGCCCTGCCATCCTTCCTCCAGGTCACTAACTCTCTGCCCTCTTTCCTGTCCTCTCCCACTGTCTCATTCCCTCGTTTCTCATCTTCCTTCCAGTTTCCAGGAGGGTCATTTCCAATGTGGGGGCTCACACAGCCCCCTGGACAGGGATCCCCTGGGGATCCAGGGGGCCGCTCTCTCCCGTGGTCCTGGGTGCAGAGCCCGGCCCCCAGTCCTCTGGGCATCAGCACAGCACCTCGTCCTCCCCTTGCTCCCATCCCCCATGTGGTTGCCTCCGGGAACAACCATGCCTCCTACAGCCCTGGAGGTGAGCACCCCAAGGCGGGCCCCTGATTTAACCCAACCCAACCCCCCGCCACTTCCATTCCCTCCCCTACCCCAGAGTCCTGCCTTTCCCAACCCCCCTGACTCCTTCCAAGGGAAAACAAGCAATAACACCTTTCAGGGAAGGTTTTCCATCGCCAGGCTCACCAGCTACCACCTCTGATGGCTACCCATTATTTTCCTAGGAATAAAGGGGTAAGGATCATGGGGTCACTGAGGCTTAAACCGGGAAATGGTCCTTAGTGCAGGTCTAGGCCTGGGTGCTCACAGCCCAGAACCTTCTGCTGCCCTCCCACACAGACCTAAAGCCCATCTGGGCTGTGAGCAGCCCAGAGGCTCAGAGAGATGGTACATCATGTTGTTGTACGTAGAACAGCCCTTCTTCATACAGATGGGGCAACTGGGGCCCAGAGGAGTTAAGGAACTTGCCCAAGTCCACTCCAACAAGAGGAGACAGCAGATAGGGTCAACTCCACGCCAGAGTCTGAGTGTCCTGACCCCCAGGGAAGTAAAGGAGGAGCAAAGGAAAGAAAAACGTCCTGAACTGAGACAGAAATCTTGGGGGAAAGAGAAGAGGACAAAATGTGAGCAGCACAGAGGGGGCGGCTCCAGGTGGAGACGGAGGGAGGGAGTACTGATGTGGGGAGGAGGAGAGATGGAGGGCTGCGGGGAGGACAATGAGGGAAGGACGCTGGAGAGCAGGGCAGGATGAGGGGAGAGAGAGGGCGGGTCCTGAAGGACCCAGGACAGGCGAGGAGGAGAGCCTGGACAGGACCTTGACTTCTCAGTGACTCCCTCACTTCCCAGGTGGTCGGCCAACCCAGCGGAGGTGGACAAGCCTAAAAATCAAAGCTATCTTGGCTCCTTCGTGGAAGGAGAAAAATTATCAAGAAAAATGCAAGTCTTGAGTAAGAAAGGCAGTATGGGTCCTCTTATTGGTTGGGCACCTTTGGGTGCCGGACAACCCACCACTAAGACATGTACATAGAATCAAGTTAATTTCCCCTGATGTTTAAACAGGGGAACTTTTCATAGGCTGTTTAGTGGGGACGAGTATAGATCTGGGATTTGAACAGTAGGGTTATAATGATCTAAACGTCAGCAATGGCTCATCTGGGGTCTGGAAGAAGGAAGGAGAGATGGAAACATGAGGAAGGAGGTAAAAACAAATAAGACGCGAGACTAGGGAGGAGGAAGCAGAGTGGGGCCATGGCGTGTGCTCTGCTCGGGGTGGAGGACGGTGGGGGGAAGGGGAGGACGCGCAGCGGCTCTTCTCACCTGTGGGGGCCCAGGTCGGAGCAGGCGGGCTTCTGCTCGGCGTCAGCGGCTGGGCAGCAGAACTGGTGCAGCACGGTCTCATTCCTGAGGGCAGAGCAGAGGGAGAAGGTCAGCACCCTCGACCACAGGGCGCCTCTGCCGGGTATCCTGCCCCCCGGGGAACGCCGAGGTCCCAGACGCTGCCCGGGGAGGTCGTGTGCCACTGCAGACACCACCTCCTGCTTGCAGCCCTCCCACTTCCTCCACCTCTGCACCCCGGTCCTCGCAGCAGGCGCCTCCACGTGGATGTACCATCTATTCTGCTCTGACTTTTGTCACGATCACAGTTAGTCCTCCGTGGCCCTGCCGCCCACTAAGGTCCGGCCAGCAAGGCAGAACTAGGTCTGTTCATCCAAGATGCACAGAATTGCATGCAGTGAACATTTTTGACTAACCATATGCAAAGATGCAAAGCACTAATAGAGGCTCAGATGGTAAAGAATCCACCTGCAATGTGGGAGGCCCGGGTTCAATTCCTGGGTCAGGAAGATCTCCTGGAGGAGGAAGTGGAAACCCACTCCAGTGTCCTTGCCTGGAGAATCCCATGGCCACAGGAGCCTGGTAGGCTACAGCCCATGGGGTCGCAAAGAGGCAGACACGACTGAGCAACCGAGCACACAGATGCTGTCTTGATTTACTGAGGCTCAGTTTTTTGTGTGTGTCTCAGCACACAAGGAATTCAGAAAAATTAAAAAAGGAGGCAGCGTGGCCTGAAAGAAGAGGGGAAGCTGAGATTCATCCGGAAGAGGACCCCATTTCTTATTTCAAAAGAGCTGGGAAGTGGAGAAAAGTGTCAGTACTGCCAGGGGAAAATCAGAGACCAGAGAGGCCAGCTGGCCGGAGGGAGAGGAAGCACCAAATGCCGAGAGCTAATGAGGCCGTCGCCCGGCCAGGCCCCGAACCAGGAGAGGCTGCCTCACCACGACCTCCCACATCTGTATTCAGACTCAGGACTCCACGGCTCGGCCATAAACACAGCTGAGTCACTGAGAGGACTGATGAGACGTGTGGTCCTGCAGCGGGTGAAGCGGCAGAGGATGGACAGACGAGGGGACACCCAGCAGGAGAACCGAGAAAGAAAAGCCAACAACTTTGAGAAATAAGAGCAAGTTATAGAGACTTCCTGGTAGTCCAGTGATTAAGCATCCGCCTGCCAGTGCAGGGAACACGGGTTCAATCCCTGGCCCGGGAAGATTCCACATGCTGTGGAGCAACTAAGCCCGTGAACCACAACTACTGGGACTGTGTTCTAGAGCCTGCAAACCATCATTACTGAGCCCATGTGCCACAACTACAGAAGCCCGCGTGCCCTAGAGACCATGCCCTATGCTCCACACCAAGAGAAGCCACCACAATGAGAAGCCCGCAAACCACAACTAGAGGGTAGCCCCTGCTCACTGCAACTAGAGAAAAGCCCACACAGCAACGAAGACCCAGTGCAGCCATAAATAAATAAATAAATAGACGAGTTATAGGACTTCCACTGCGTGTTTTCTAGACTTAAAGCTGCTCAAATTAAGAGAATTTGATGTTGGCATAAGGACAGACATACAGATTGGTTGTACCAAATGCAGAGGCTAGAAATAGACTCAAACATCAACTGATTCTTGGTACATTGATTTGTAGTAAAAGTACCAAGAGAATTCAGTAAGGGATAATAACTTTTTTAACAGATGGTGCTGAAACAGTTGAACATCAATATGCAAGAAAATGGACTTCAATCCATATCTTACACCATAGATACATGAATTAATACTAACTGGATCATAGACCTAAAGTAACAGATGTAATAATTTTATAAACAGACCTTGTGATTTTATTTTTCCAGTAGTCATGTATGGATGAGAGAGTTGGACCATAAAGAAAGCTGAGCACTGAAGAATTGATGCTTTTGAAATGTGGTGTTGGAGAAGACTCTTGAGAGTCCGTTGGACTACAAGGAGATCCAACCAGTCCATCCTAAAGGAGATCATTGGAAGGACTGATGCTGAAACTCCAATATTTTGGCCACCTAATGCGAAGAACTGACTCATTGGAAAGTATCCTGATGCTGGGAAAGATTGAAGGCGGGAGGAGAAGGGGACGACGGAGGATGAGATGGTTGGATGGCATCACCAACTCGATGGACATAAGTTTGAGTAAACTCCAGGCGTTGGTGATGGACAGGGAGACCTGGCGTGCTGCAGTCCTTGGAGTCACAAAGAGTGGGACACGACTGAGCGACTGAATTGAACTGAACTGAATGATTTTATAAATAAAATTATAAAACTTTTCAAAGAAAACATCGAAAAAAATCTGTGACTTAGAGGACACAGAGATCTCCTATGTAGGATACAAAAAGCACAAATCATGGAGGAAATAAGTTGATAAATTAGACTTCATTGAAATAAAATGAAATTTTCTGTTTTGAAAGACACTGTTAAGAAAAGTGAATTCTTATAACTCAGTAATTAGGGGCTTCCCTGGTGGTCCAGTGGTAAAGAATCTGCCTGTCAATGCAGGAGACAAGGGGTTGGTTCCTAGTCTGAGAAGATTCCGTACGCCTCGGGGCAACCAAGCCCGCGCACCGCAGCAACGGAGCCTGTGCTCTGGAGCCCAGAGACTGCAGCATGAGAAGCCCACTCACGGCAACTGGAAAGTAGCCCTGCTCATCACAACTGGAGAAAAGAAATGAAGACCCAGCGTAGCCAGAAATTAATTAATTAAAAAATAAGACAAACAACTTTATAGAAAAGTGTACCAAAGATTTGAATAGATACTTCTCCAAAGAAAATATACTGACACCACTAGTCACTGCTGCTGCTGCTGCTGCTGCTAAGTCGCTTCAGTTGTGTCCAACTCTGTGCGACCCCATAGACGGCAGCCCACCAGGCTCCCCCGTCCCTGGGATTCTCCAGGCAAGAATACTAGAGTGGGTTGCCATTTCCTTTTCAACCAGGGATCAAACCTTCCAACAACACTAGTCATTCAGTTCAGTTCAGTCGCTCAGTCGTGTCCGACTCTTTGCGACCCCATGAATCGCAGCACGCCAGGCCTCCCTGTCCATCACCATCTCTCGGAGTTCACTCAGACTCACATCCATTGAGTCAGTGATGCCATCCAGCCATCTCATCCTCGGTCGTCCCCTTCTCCTCCTGCCCCCAATCCCTCCCAGCATCAGAGTCTTTTCCAATGAGTCAACTCTTCGCATGAGGTGGCCAAAGTCATTAGGGAGATGAAAATGAAAATCAAAATGAGACACCACTGCACGCCCACGAGAAGGACTAAGTTAAAAAGTCTGACAACACCAAGTCTTGAGGAGAGTGTGGAGCACCTGGGACTCTCACACTTCTGGTGGGAATGTAAAATGACACAACTCTTGGGAAAGGACTCTGGCCGTTTCTTATAAAGTTACAACACACACTATTTGCTCCTGTAACTACATGCCTAGGGCTTTCTTGGTGACTCAGACAGTAAAGAACATTCCTGCAATTGCAGGAGAACCCGGTTTGATCCCTGGGTCAGGAATATCCCCTAGAGAAGGGAATGGGTACCCACTCCAGTATTCTTGTCTGGAAAACTCCATGAACAGAGGAGCCTGGCGGGTTACAGAGTGAAAAGTCGCAAAGGGGTTGGACACAACTGAATGACTAACACTAATTGCATGCTTAGGTATTCACCCCAGATAAATAAAAATACATGTTGACATGAAACTGTTCACAGCTGCAAATGTTCCCAGAAACAAGAAGCTGTCGACTCTACACATACACTGCCAGCTGACCTTGGACCAGGTTGCCAAGAAGGGACAACGGGGAAAAGATCATCTCTTCAACAAATGGCATCAGGAAAGTTTAACACCCTCATGCGGAATAATTAATTTGGACCCATATCTTACACTGTACACAAAATCAGCTCAAAATGGATGAGAGACTTAAGCATAAGACCTAGGGGGAAAGCTTTATGACATTGGTGTTGGCAATGACTTCATGGATATGACACCAAAACCACAGTCAACAAAAGTAAAAATAGGCACGTGGGACTACATTAAACCAAAAAAACTCCCGCACTGCAAAAAAAAAAAAAATCAACAGAGTGAAAAGGTAACCTACAGAATGGGAGAAAATAGTTGCAAACCATATGTCTGATAAGCAGTTAATTTCCAAAATACAGAAAGAACTCCTACAACTCAATAGCAACAAAACCTAGTAACTCAAATAAAAGTGGGCTAAAAACTTGAACAAACATTTTTCCAGAGAAGACATGCAAATGGCCCACAGGTATATCAAAAGATGCTCAAGGTAACTATCAGGAAAATGCAAATCAAAACCACAAGGGGCTGTTGCCTCACATGTGGTAGGATATTTATTCTTTAAAAAAAAAAAAAAAAGACAAAGACTACAAACATTGGGGGAAATGTGGAGAAATTAAAATCCTTATACACAGTTGGTAGGAATGAAAAAAATGGTGCTATGAGAAACAGTATGGAGGTTTCTCAAAATATTAAAAATAGAACTACCACATGATCCAGAAATCTCCCTTCTGGGTATTTATCCAAAAGAATTGAAATCAGGATCTCGAAGAGATATTAGCCCTCCAATATTCAGCGCAGCCCTGGAGGAGGAAACGGCAACCCACTCCAGTATGCTTGCCTGGAGAGTTCCATGGACAGAGGGGCCTGGTGGGCTAGAGTCCATGGGGTCACAAAGAGTCAGACAGGATGGCGCACAGCACAGCACATCATTCAGTGCAGCACTATTCACAAAAGCCAAGATTCACACACAGCCTAAAAGACGGACGAACAAATAGAGACAACGCCTTCTGCACAACTGGAATCTAGTCAGCCTTTAAAAAGGAGGAAATTCTGGGAATTCCCTGGCGATCCATTGGTTAGGACTCCTCACTCTCACTGCCGAGGATTCAGGTTCAATCTTTGGTTGGGAAACTAGCAGCCCACAAATGGCGTGCTGTGGCTGAAAGAAAAATAAATAAATAAAAATGGGAACAAAAAAAGGGAATTCTGCCGTATCTGACAACATGGATGAAAGTTAAAGACATGCTAAGCAAAATAAGCCAGTCACAGAAAGACAAATACTGCATGATCCCACTTATATGAATGAGGATCCTAAAATAGTCAAACTCACAGAATTAGAGACTAGAATAGTGGTTGCCAGGGATGGGGGAGGGGAGAGGACAAAAGGGAAATTGCTGATCAACAGACATAAAGTTTTATTCATGCAAGATGAATTTTTCCTAGAGGCCTGCTGCACAACATTGCGCCAGTAGCTACAATGTACACCCAGGAATCTGTTAAGCAAGTGGATCTTGCTTTGTGTGTTTGTACCACAATCAAATAAAATATGTAAAAAGGTTAAATATTCTTGTAAGTGTTTGGGTTTAAATATTCATTTTTCGAGTTGTGTGACTAACAGGAGGGTTTCCAGGGACTTCCCTGGCACTCTGGTGGTTGAGACTTGGAGATCTCAATGTAGGGGGCACAGGTTTGATCCCTGGTCAGGGAACTAACATCCAAATGCCATGCAACCAAATAAAATTAAAAAGTGATTTCTGCTTTGTGAGCCCCTGTGCCCTGGTCAGAGGAGTAGGAGTGGGATGGAGTTGGCTCAGAGTTAATTCAAGGAGAGTAAACACATGTGCACACCAAGCCTTAGTAAGTTGAGTGAATGGTGTACCTTGCATACATATGGACCATGTGTTCTAAATGTATGTAGAGGCAGTATTTTTAGAAAAAAGGGAGAGAGACTTGTGTTAAAGAAAAGAAAACCCTGCAACCCTAAGTGTCCATGAATTGGTAAATGGATAAGCAGATCGTAGCATACCTATACAAAGGAATACTATTCAGCAGTAAAAAGGAATACGCTTACTCATGTAGGCAACAGGTGGATGAATTTCAAAAGAGCCTTACAGTAAGTGAAAGACAGCAGACATAAAAGTCCACACCCTGCATGATTCCATGTGAATGAGGTTCTAGAAAAGGCAAATCCATCATCACAGGAAGCAGACCAGTTTCAGTGACACGGAAGCGGGGAGGTTCAAGCTCCAGGGAACAAGAGGTCATGGGGTGGTGGAGCTGTTCCGTCACTTGAGAAGTAGCTACATAGCAGTAGACATTTGTCAAAAATCACAACCTACACGATTAAATATGGGAGGATTTTATTTTATGTAACTATCTTAATATGGCTGAGTTTTTTTAAGGCCAAAATATTTTCTTCCTCTTCTCACTTCTCGATACTTCATCAAGGGTCTTGAGAATAATTTCTAAGTTCCCTCCTCCCATTGCCCCCGGGTCACCTAATTATTAACCACCCCCCTGCCCTCACGCAGCAGGGAAAAAACACCAACTTTTTCATTCTCTTCAACTGTTAGATTGGATTTTCAGAGACCAGATGGCTTGCAACTGAGCCAAAGGAGGCCAGGGGGCCAGAAAGCAGGACAAAGAGAAAGTTGGGGGTAGGGGGGGTTGAGCTGGGAAAACGCTGTGGCGGGGGGGGGGGGGATGTTCCAAGGAGTGCAGCAGCAGCCGCGCGGGAGCCGGTGATGGAGACCCAGGCCCCTTCCCGCACGCTGGCCCCGGGCCGGCACTGCTACCCAGGCTCACCTTGTAAACCTGTCAGACCACTGTAGACCAGGCTCTCATCCCTGCCCTGTGCATCTTACTGACTTGTGGGGATTCAGTAAGACTTAAATGCAAAACTGCACTGGAAGAAACCTAATAAACCCAGCATAGACGCACAAAGACGACTACGCTGTGCTAAGACGCTCAGTCCTGTCAACCCTTTGGGACCCCATGGACTGTAGCTCACCAGGCTCCTCTGTCCATGGGGTTCTCGGGGCAAGAACTCTGGAGTGGGTTGCTGTGCCCTCCTCCAGGGGATCTTCCTGACCTACGGATTGAACCAGAGTCTCTTACGTCTCCTGCTTGACAGGCAGGTTCTTTACCACTTGCGCCACCTTGGAAGTCTATTACTGCTATTGGTCTGGGAAACTGAGGGACTCAGCGGCCCCAGCTCGTGGCCAGCAGAGACTGCCAGATGCCTTCCCTACTTCCTCCTCCCAGCCCCTGCTCCTCCTGCAGGCCAAGGGCAAGAAGGAAAGGGTGGACTTCCTTTGCTCTGCAGTCTGCCAACTGTACCTCCTCCTCAGAAAGCTTTGGAAAGGTCTTAATAACAAGGCAAGTGATGACAGATGTCCCAGCAGCCAGGGGCAGAAAGCTCCAGAAATGTCATCCTGGTCTTGGAGGCCCGCAGCTCTGTGTTCCACCCCAAGTCAGACCAAGGCTGCAAGATCAGGTGGGCCTCCCTCTCTCCAGCCTCTGTTTCCCTCTCACTCTCTGCCCAGTCTCCTCTGGAGGAGCTTTAAAGGTCATCTAGTTCAGCGGTCCCCAACCTTTGTGGCACCAGGGACCAGCTTCGTGGAAGACAATTTTTCCGTGGACTGGGGTAGGGGGGATGGTTTGGGGATGATTCAAGTGCATTACATTTATCGTGCACTTTTCTGTTCTTATTACATCAGCTCCATTCAGATCATCAGGCATTAGATCCTGGAGGCTGAGGACCCTCGATCTCGTCCGTGTCCCCGCGCTGCCAAGGAATAGGGGTTACAGAGCCTGGGGGAAGAGCTACCTGTGTCTCCCTCTCAGAGGCGATTCCCCTGAAAACAGGCTGCTGGCTCTTAGATGTTCATGTGAAGAAGTCTGGTCCTGCAGAAACCCTGTGTTTCTCTCCTGGTTTCTGAGGAGGCTCAGGGGCCCATCAGCCACCCCTAGGGTGACCCTGGAGTCAGGAGGCAAGTGAAGAAGGCTGGGCATGGAACTTACACTCCAACCGGAGCTCTGATCTGGTCTAATTACATGTTAGGATGCCATCAGATTTGATGTGGAGGGTAGGGGGAAAAGTTTCCTTGTTTTAAAAAACAGCTGGGAAACTATTCTTCTAACTGGATGCTCTCTTCCTGAGGTGATTAAGCCTGTTCCAATCTCCAATCTTTTCAGTCTCCTTGGTGTTGGAGAGGAGCTTTGGTGGCTCACTCCCACCCTCCTGGTCTCACTGCCTGGAGGAAGCCTCCTAGATTAATTCTGCCTCACTCCTCGGTACCCGCCTTGTCCTGGTCCCCTCATCTGCAAATGGAGTTAACGATAGAACTTCTCTACAGCATTGTTCTGAGGGTGAGGTGAGTTAAAACACGCGCACTTACAATAGAAATTGGCGCACAACAGACGCTTGCCTGGTGGCTCAGATGGTAAAGACCCTGCCTGCAATGCAGGAAACCTGAGTTCGATCCCTGGGTTAAGAAGATCCCTTGAGAAGGGAATGGCAACCCACTCCAGTATTCTTGCCTGGAGAACCCTAAGGACAGAGGAACCTGGTGGGCTACAGTCCATGGGGTCACAAAGAATCGGACATAACTGAGCGACTAACACTTTCATATTCAGCTGCTTAATAACTGTCAGCTGTTATTAAAGCCCCTGCTTCTGCCACCCCTCCATCTCAGGGAGGGTGATCCCTTCTCTCCAAGCCGCCTCGTAAGGCTTTCTCCTCCTCGATGGTCTTCAACGCTGTCCCATTTCACAAGCTACACCCTCCCCTCTCCTCTACAGCCCCCCAGAAAGAGCCGGCTGCTACAGGCGCTTCCTTTCACCTTGATCTCCTGGAACTCACTGGAATGTAGCTCCTCCCCAGAGCCTTAACAGAGCTTCCCCCAGGGAGCCCCCAGCGAGCGTCATTGACTTGACTCTTCCACAGATTCATCGGCCAAACCCTCTTTCTTGAAACACCCTGGCCCTGGCTTCCTGAGAAGTGGTCTGCTGGGTTGTTTCCATGGTGATGGGAGGAACCCACCCCGTGGGTTCCTCCATGGAAAAGGAAGGAGCCAACGTCCAACAACACCAACTGGCCTGGCCAGCGCTTGTGACCATCCTGAAAGTGAGCCTTTGGGGTCGGGCTTCATTCTTAAATGAGCTGCTCTGTTTCCCAAACAGCAAACACCACGTCTTGTGGCTCCATACCCCCATCCCTTGCTGGCCACCCACTACCTGCTCAATGTTTGCTGGCCGGGGGGTCCGCCTAGGTCTAGTGCATTCTCTTGTTTTCTTTTCAATTATGCAATACAGTACTATCAATTCTGTTTTATACTCACTCCTCAGACTTTATTCATCTCACAGCTGAGGTTTGTACACCCCGTTACTAGCTTCTCCCTATTTCCTCCACCACACACCCAGCCCCTGGCAACCAGTTTTCTCCATTCTGTTTCTATGAATTTGACATTTTTTTCTTTTTAAGATTCCACATGTAAGTAATATCATGCAGTATTTGTTTTTCTCTGTCTGACTTTAGGATCACACCCTCAAGTTCTATCCATGGTATCACAAAGGCAAGATTTCCTTCTCTCATGACTGGATGATAATATTCCATTATATATGTGTGTGTATATATATATATGTACATATGTGGATCCAACCAGTCCATTCTGAAGGAGATCAACCCTGGGATTTCTTTGGAAGGAATGATGCTAAAGCTGAAACTCCAGTACTTTGGCCACCTCATGCAAAGAGTTGACTCATTGGAAAAGAATCTGATGCTGGAAGGGATTGGGGGCACGAGGAGAAGGAGACGACCGAGGATGAGATGGCTGGATGGCATCACTGACTCGATGGATGTGGGTCTGAGTGGACTCTGAGAGATGGTGATGAACAGGGAGGCCTGGCATGCTGCGATTCATGGGGTCGCAAAGAGTCGGACACGACTGAGCAACTGAACTGAACTGAATGTGGATCCATCTTCTTTACCTATTCGTCCATTGATAGACATGTAGGTTGTTCCCATGGCTAAGCTATTGTAAATAATGCTGCAATAAATGGGAGTGTAGCTATCTCTTCCAGATCCTGTTTTAATTTCCTTCGGATCAATACTCGGAAGTGGAATTACTGGATCATATAGTGGCTGTATTTTTTATTTTTTTGAAGAACCATACTGTCTTCCATAGCAGCTGCATGAATTTACATTCCCACAACAGTGCACGAGGGCTCCCTTTTCTCCACCCCCTCTCCGACATTCGTTATTTCTTGTCCTTTTGATTTCAGCCACCTTAATAACAGGGGTGATATGGTGTCTCATGGTGGCTTTTTATTTTTATTTTGGGCTACACTGGGTATTCGTTGCTTCACACAGGCTTTCTCTAGTTGTCTCAATCGCGGGCTACTCTATAGTTGCAGTATGTCGGCTTCTTATTGTGGTGTCTTCTGTGGCAGAGCTTGGGCTCTGGGAGCGAGGGCTTCAGCAGTTGTGTTTCCCAGGTCCTAGAGCACAGGCTCAGTAATTGTGGTGCATGGGCCTAGCTTTTCCTTGGCTTTTCCTCCCACCTAGATCCCTTGGTGGGATCTTCCCAGACCAGGAATTCAACCCATGTCTCCTGCTTTGGCAGGTGGATTCTTTACCACTGAGCCACCTGGGAAGTCCCCTCTGCCCATTTTTTAAGTGGTTTGTTTTTTGCTACTTAGTTGTATGAGTTCTTTATACATTTTGAATATTCACCACTTATCACAGCATGATTTGGAAATATTTCCTCCTGTTCGGTATGCTGCCTTTTTGTTTTGTTGATGGTTTCCGTGCTGCGAGAAAGCTTTTCAGTCTGATGCCATCACACTTGCTTCTTTCTGCTTTTGTTACCAGTGTGTTGCTGTCACATTGGGTACCAGCACCTTGCTGGCACCCAGGCTGCTGTCTCTTTGCTTCACTCCAGCCCCTCACAGCTTCTACGGCATCTTCTCACACACCTTTTCATCTTTGGGTTAGATCTAGTTATTCCCGTTGGCAGGTAAGGAACAGAGAGGTGACCTGGTTTTCCCGAGGTTGCACAGCTGGTAACGGGTGGAACCAGCACTGGGCCGAGTTCCTCTTATCCTGGGCGAGCGCCCCGTGGAGCGGCCAGGGAGCCTCAGATGCCCTAGGAGGAGTTCCATCGGGACCCCTTCTCCGACTGCAGGAGGCAGCTTCGTTCCTGGAGACACTACGAGCTGCACTTTTGGGAGGAGCTTCATTCAGTCCTTGCCTCCCCCGCCGGTGAGGCTATGGACACCCCAAACCTACGCACACACAATCCTGCACATGTGTCATGATGTACCTGCACTCATGGCTGTGTAGACACACATATGCACACACATATTTTCACGGGCAACCCTGCATGTGCAGATGGGCACACACAAGACTGAGACCAAGGATGTTTCATCCCTTATATGAACCCTGCTGACCACGTGGCCATGAAAAGCTGCCATGTCCCATGCATGCTAAATCACTTCAGTCGTGTCCGACTCTTTTGTGACCCACTGTAGCTTGCCAGGCTCCTCTGTCCATGGGATTCTCCAGGCAAGAATACTGGAGTGGGTTGCCATTTCCTTCTCCAGGAGATCTTCCCAACCTAGGTATCGAACCCAGGTCTCCTGCATTACAGGTGGATTCTTTATTGTCTGAACCGCCTGGGAAGCCCACAATGTCCCATGGGGACCTTGCAAATCATCCATCCATGACTGCACATGACACTCTGCCCGTCCTCAAGCCCAGTTCTCAGGGCACAACGGAGATGAGTGGGCTAAAGGCCAAGTTCAGCAGCATGAGAGTGTGTCACATGGGGGGCATGTGGGACCACCAGCCTTTTGGACCATGAACCCAGGGCAAAGTTCCTGATCAGACCTTGATTCAAGAAGCACTTCCCCACAACAGGAAAGTCCCCTACATTCCTCTAGAATGGGGATAACTACATTAGGGAGCACGAGGCTAAAGCTTGCGTGTGAATCTTGAAGACACCACTGTTGCTGTGTGACCTTAGTGGGTCAACTTAACCTCTCTGGGCCACAGTTATCACATCTGTGAAATGGGGATAATCATACCTTCCCATTAGGACTGTATAGATAAAATGAGATTTAAAGACCTACATAAATCCTGAGTGCTTAGTAGAAATTAGTATGTGGATGTTGAAAGATTGAATGAATGAGATGAATGGAGATCAGATGGTTCTGGGTTGCATGGCAGGGCTCTCACTGCAAGCTGCTCTCCTTCTTGTGCCCCTTGAGCCCCCTGAGTATTTCCTGTCTGAGTGGAGACTTTGCTCTCTGCTCAAATTCCCTCAGGATCCACCCTACACACCCCTCTGGAGGGGCCCTGCAGCCCCACAACCCCACCTTTGTCTCTGTCTCTCTCCACCTTGCCCTTCTATTCCCTGAACATATGTGTTTCTTCCAGCCCCAAGGCCTTTACACAGAATATTTTCCCCTCAGGTCTTCCTGTGGTTCCATCCCTCACTTTATTTAAATTCTGGTCAATATCACCTCCTACATGAGGTTTTGCCTATAAACTGCCCTCCTCCCATCTCTCCCTGATTTTTCGTCACAGTCACAATGAGTGTGTATAAACATGAGTTACTTTTCTTGTTGAACATCTGTCTTCTCTCAGATGTGAGTTCCCTGGTGGCTGAGTCTTTGTCTGGCTTGTTCACTGTGAGTCCCCTGCACCTACAGCAGGGCCAGACATGCAGTAGATGTTCAATAACTACTTCTTAAATGGATGGACAGCTAGAACTCTGCTCTTGAGGAGCCCAAATAAAACTTCCATCCCTAAGCAACAATAATATGCTCAGTTCCCCTCTCTCCACACTCCCTCTCCTGCACAGCTCAGCTCATTAGTTCAATATATTTTAATTTTTTCCCAGCCCCCAGCTAGCTGATTCAGCTGATCTATTCTAACAGCTTTTTTTTTTTTTTAATTTGGCTGCATTGGGTCTTAGTTGCAGCATGCAGGATCTTCATTGCCTTTTGTGGGATCGAACCTGTATCCTCTGAATTACAAGGCAGATTCCTAACCACTGGACCACCAAGGAAGTCCTTCTAATAGTTCTTGGGCAGGGAGCTGCATGGGAATCCTGAAAATTCCTTTCAAGTAGACTTGGCCGAATGTGGGAGCAACCTAGATGCCCATCCATGGACAAAGGGATGAACAAAGTGTGGTCTGTCCGTGCCATGAAATAATATTCCACCAAGAAAAGAACCAAGTGTTGATACAAGCTACAGTGTGTGAGTGTGAACCTTGAAGACATTATGAAGATGCCAGGCACACAGGACCACTTTTTCCACGACTATTCCCGTGGCACATCCAGCCCGGGGATCTCTCTCGAGTCAGAGAAGAGATGAGTGTTTGCTTGAGGTTGAGAAGGGCTGGAAGATTAGAATAGTGACAAAGGGTACAGGATTTCTTTTTTGAGGATGAAAATGCACTAAAATTACGGTGATGCTAAAAAACCACGGATTGCATACGTTACTTTTTCTTAATATTTATTTATTTAGCTGCTCTGAGTCTTAGATGGAGCTCGTGGGATCCTCGGTCCTTGCTATGGCATGAGGGATTTTGGGATACAAACTACTCCCAGATATATAACTAGAAAAAATGAAAATGTTAGGTCAAAAAGATCCATGAAACTCAGTGTTTATAGCAACATTATGTATAGTTGCCGAGATATGGAAGCAAACTTAAGTGTAAATCAACAGATGAATGAATAAAGAGGTTATATATATACACACACACATGGGACCAGGGACTGCACCCGTGTCCCCTGCGCTGGGGACTCTGAGTCTTAGCCTCTGGACTACCAAGGAAGTCCAGGAATTGTATTCTTTAAATGGGTGAATTGGATGGGATATGAATCGTATCTCTCAACAAAGCTGCTTTTTAAAAAACTAAATAAACAAATAAAGTACATGCAGGTACTCCCCTTCCCCCACAACCTCCCCCTCAACGATGGTCTCCAGGGTGAAGGCCAGGTGCATGCCCATTCCTGGTTCCTGCAATCGTCTGCAGGAAGGCTTCGGAGCACAGAGGCTGAGAGCACTGACTTCAGAGTCACATCCCCCCTGGGTTTGAATCTGGATGCTGCCTCATGGTTGCTTGACTGAGGAGGGGGCTCCTGACCCTGTTGTGCCTCACCCCCCACCAACTATAGAAGTTACTGAGACATATATTGAGATAAAGTTAAGTTGTAAGGCACTTAAGAGAATGCCCAGGCCACAGTGAGTGCAGGATAAAATATTAGCCTTTATTAAATTTTTATTGCTTTCCTCCAGGCAATGAGGCCGTGTCCTCAATCTCCTGCCGTGCTCGCTGTAGAGCCTCTCCGTGGACGGCTGTCCCTGCAGCTGGCTGAGACAAGCACGCCCCCGTCGCTCCCACCTTCAAGAACAACTTTCTGTCCTGAACCCTCATCCCCTCCAGGTATCACCTCATTTCTTTATTCTTCCTTCTAGAAAAATTCATCAAAGAGTTTTCTATACTCACTTTCTATAGGTCCTTGCATTCTGTCATCTTCTAAACTTCCTTTTAGGGAAATTTCAAACATGTACTTTGCCAGTCTGCTATCCCCGACGTTTTTGCTGTGTGCTTAGTCGCTCAGTCGTGTCCAGCCCTTTTCGACCATGGACTATAGCCCACCAGGCTCTCTGCCCACGGGATTTCCCAGGCAAGAATCCTGGAGTGGGTTGCCATTTCCTACTCCAGGAGATCTTCCCAACCCAGGGATTGAACCTGCATCTCTTGAGTTTCCTGCATTGGCAGTCAGGTTCTTTACCACTGTGTCACCTAGGAACCCCTAATATTGTGTTCAAATGTCCCTGATTGCCTTAAAAATGTTGTTTTATGACTTCCCTGGCAGTCCAGTGGTTAAAACGCCCTGCTTCCAATGCAAAGGGTGTGGGTTTGATCCCTGGTCAGGGAAGCTCCCAAGTGCCTCGTGGTACAACTAAAAACATTAAAAAAAAAAAAAAAAGTCTTTTTACAGTTGGTTCATCAGGGCTTTCCTTGTGGCTCAGCTGGTAAAGAATCCACCTACAACACAAGAGACCTGGGTTCGATCCCTGGGTTGGGAAGATCCCCTGGAGAAGGAAAAGGGCTAACCACTCCAGTATTCTGGCCTGGAGAATTTCATGGACTGTATAGTCCATAGGGTTGCAAAGAGTCGGACACGACTGAGCAACTTTCACTTTCACTTTACTTTCATCTGAATCAGGACCTAGGTAAGGCGCAGACTTCACGCTGGGTCAGTTTGTCTCTTTTCCCTTCTCCACACCAATCAAGCTTCTGCCCTACCCCTTCCTCTACCCAAGTTGGGCTTTTGGGGGTCACCAGTGACCTGCACGCTGCTCAGTGGGCTGCCCTCCCTGCTCACCCTGTCACGGGGGTGGCTCTGCTCCCATCCTCCGCACTGAGACCCCTCTCTGCTGGGACACCACGTGGGTCTCCAGCTCTTCCGTTCCCTCTTCGGCTGCTCCTTCTCCACTCCCCTCCCCACCTCTTGATACCGGTGTGCTCCAAGGCTCCATACTGGCCCTCTTTGGTTTTCTTTTCTTATTCCTTGCTGGTGTCACCCTCCCCAGATTTTATCTCTAGCCCATCCAAAGGCCATCTCCACCTGCATGTCTAACAGGCATCTCCAATTTAGCGTGGCTAAAACTCAACCCCTACAGACATCCTCATCTCATCCTTGCAGTAACTTTGGCCCTAACCCTTGGACTCATCCTCACCTCCTCTTCCTCTCATACCCATGTTAATCCCTCAGGAAGCCCTGTGGGTTTGCCTGCTTATTGCGACTTACTGGCACAACCCCTGGTCCAAGCTACTTCCATCTCTTAACTGGACCTTGCAACAACAACCCTGCCACCAGCTTTCTTCCTCAGTCCATCTTCAACCCAGGCTCAACCCAGAAGCTGGGGTCCCTTTGAAGCATTCTCTGCTCAAAACCATCCACCAGCTCCCAGTTTTTCTCAAAGTAAAAGCCAGACTCTTCACAACAGGTTCCAAGCCTCCATCAGTGTTTCTCATCAAGCAACGCTGGCATTGTGGGCAGGGAAACTCTTCCTGGTGGGGATGGTCCTGAGCAGTAGAGGATGTTAGCCATCACCCTTGCTCATTAAATGCAGGCAAAGGATCCCCTCCCACCCTTGCCAGCCACTGTGACAACTAAAATGTCCCCATGCACTTCCAAACACTGCCTGGTGGGTCTGGAAATCCCAGGAGAGACTCTCTTACAAGGTTTGCTGCAGCCTTGCACGTCCCCCCAGCCCCGCAACTGCCACCCCTCCAAGGTCGCTGACTCCCCTCAGACCACTCTCCTTGTGCTCCATCAGCCGCCCCCCCCTTCCGCCTCCCTCACTCCCTTGCTGCTGTGGACCCTGCCAGGAGCCCTTCTCCCCCAGACTACACAGAACCCCTTCTCCAGGGCACACTCAGGCACTATCTTAGCTCCCAGCCTTCCCAGGGCACCCCTTCTGAAATTGCAAACCTCTTTATTCCCAGGCCTCCTTGCTCTCTTTCTCCCCAGAGCACTTATCCCATTAAACATATGTTTTAATTCTTAACCTTGTTTATTTATTTATTTTTTGCCTCTAAGCTTCATGAAGTGATGTGGGGTATTTTGCTCACTGCTACATCTGAGTACCTGGCACACAGCAGACAATCGATAAATATTTGTTAAGTGAAAGAAAGAATGCAGATGCCATAGATGTTTACTTACAGAGAGAAGAAAATAAGCACTTTTAAGCCACAGAAATAAAGAATTAATTTCACCCTCAGCAAGGACTGGAGTGTGTTCAGCCTGGAGTGGCAAGTAGGGGAAGAGATAATGAAAAGCTCAGTTTATTTCTCAGATCAGTTCAGGAAGACTTCCTGGAGAAGGTGGGCTGTAGAACTCACTCTAAGCTCATTTCAAACCAGGTTATAACATCCTGGCAGCTTCCCCAATACTGATGAGTGCAGACAACACAGTGAGCCCAGCTGGAAGAGCAGTGGAGTGTTTTCAGGTAGGGAAGCCCACTTCCTGAATCTATTTCTATCACAATTTACCAGTACCTGTAGGAAGCTCCACCAGCAGGTTCCCCCGCTGGAGGGCCAAGTTCAAATAGAGCCCCTGGATAATGCCTGCTTACCTGCACACGACCCATCCCCACCCTCAGAAAAGCCCACCCAAATGATTACACAGAGGCAGGCTGCCCAGAGCTTGCCTTCCGCATGCCCAGTGAACGAAAAAAAGGACCTAGATTCACACTCACACAATGGAATACTTTATAGCTATTGAAAAGAATGAGACAGCTCTTTTTATACTGAACATGGAAGCATCACCCAGAGACATTATTAGGGGGGAAGAATGCAAGATGCAGAAGTGTATAGTATACTACCATTTGTACAAAATGAAATATATACATATCTAAACAAATATATATACATATAAATGTATGAGTGCTCAGTTGTGTCCGACTCTTTGCAGGTCCCATAGACTACAGCCCCCCAGGCTCCTCTGTCCATGGAATTTTCCAGGTAAGGATACTGGAGTGGGTTGCCATTTCCTCCTCCAGGGGATCTTCCCAACCCAGGGATCAAATCCACATCTTCTGCGTCTCCTGCATTAGAAGTTGGATTCTTTGCCACTAACGCCATCTGGGAAGCCTATACACACACACACACACACACACATAGACTATCCCTGGAAGGATATACAAGAAATTGCTAACAGTAGCTGCTGGGAACAGGGGCTGGGGGTGAGTGGGTGCAAAATAGAGGTGAGGAAACACTTTTCACTGTAAATTCTTGCATCTTTCAAATTTTGTATTATGTCGATGTTTTGATACTACCTATTTGAAAAGAGTAAATTCAACTTTAAAAAGAACACAACCAGATTGACAAAATGAAAGCCAAACGTGAAAAGTTCAGCACGTAGGGTTTTAAAGTGAAAGCCACCTGCAGAAGGACAGGGGGCCAGAGCAGAAGGACAGACTGCTTCCAGCAGACCAGAGAACGAGCTTCTCTAACAGTGGCTTCTCCAGCTACGGCCCGGGGCTGAGAAAGCCAGTGAGTTCCTAGGTGCCACGCAGAGCCAGGCAGCAACCAGAACCTGCACGGCTGGGGCAGGGCTGAGGGAAGGACTCCACTTCCTCAGCTAGCCGGGCCATACCTGGCTCCTGAGCCACAGGGCTCATTGCAGCTCCAATGTTCTAGGAGCTAAAAGCCAGACTGAGGGGACCGAGCCACCCACAGACCCGCCTGGAGCAGAAATTACAGGCCTCGGTGTGCTCGTCTAAAAGCAAAGGAGGCAGCTGGAGAGAGTGGTCAGGAAGGCCAAGGAGAATTGACTGCCTCCAAATACTTGAGGGGCTGTCAGAGAATGAGGAGACCTGTTCTGAGCCCTCTGGAAGACTCTACCTTCCAAAAACCCTTTTCGGCCCAGTTCTTGCCAGAGGGGGCCCCAGATAACAGCTGTCCTTGAGGCCCCACTGGGCCAGGCGCCCAGGTTACTGGGTGCTTTATTGGCATCGACTCTAAATTATCACGGTGGTCCTGGGGGGTTTCACTGTTCCTACTCCCATTTTAGAGACAAGAAAATCGAGGCTGTCACTGCTGAGGGTCACATCAGTACGTGATGGAGTCAGGGCTCAAACCGGAGGCCACATTCTGAACTACTACGGTCATCTCAGGTTGGGCCAGAACTCGAAGGCCATGTGATTCTGTTGCTGTTCAATTGCTCAGTCATGTCCAACTGTTCCCAATCCCAAGGACTGCAGCACCCCAGGCTCCCCTGTCCTTCACTATCTCTAAGAGTTTGCTTGAAGTCATGTCCATTGAGTTGGTGATGCCATCCAACCATTTCACCCTCTGGCTCCCCCTTCTCCTGCCCTCCATCTTTCCCAGCATCAGGGTCTTTTCCAATGAGTTGGCTCTTCACATCAGGTGGCCAAAATATTGAAGCTTCAGCTTCAGCTCTTCCAGTGAATATTCAGGGTTGATTTCCTTTAGGTTGATCTAGCTATGGCAAGCTAAGGCAGGGCTGGGATCCTCTGCCAAAGTGACTCGGGTACAAGGAAGGCTAGTGAGGTGGATGCTGAGTAGAACTGGACCTCCCTGATACCTCCCTGATCCCCGATCCTCTTCGCTGCCCCTGCGGCTTCTCCCAGAAAGGCAATGGCCTTTTCCACAGTCCCGGCTGAGACATCCAGCTTGGATCGTCTGCATCCTAGGGCAGCGCCACTTCCCCCGCCCCCCACCAGAACCCCAGCCTCCAGCCCCCAGAGGAGGGCAGCGGGTCGGGTCTGGGGAAGGCCCG
Source organism: Cephalophus harveyi (assembly GCA_006410635.1). Lineage (NCBI taxonomy): Eukaryota > Metazoa > Chordata > Mammalia > Artiodactyla > Bovidae > Cephalophus > Cephalophus harveyi. Next base: position 486,569 of record SJYT01067703.1, read on the forward strand.
CTGCCCGGAAGCCGCGGCTGGGATGCTCCCAGACACCGTGGGCGGGAGGCGCGCGGTTGGGGTTGGGGGTGGGGGTGCGCTGCGGGGGAGCAGCCGACCCGCGAGATGAGCCCCTCCCCACGCTGCGGCGCCTGGCGCGCAGGTTAGGGCAGCGGCCACGCTCCCTGGGCGCGTGACTCAGCAGCCGCCTCGCCAGGAGGGGCGCAGGGCACACAGCTTCCCGACGCGTGGGCAGGGTGGGGGGTAGAAGGGGGCCGCCCCGCCGCCCCTGCGGGAAGCGCCGAGGGGCGCGTGGGCCGGGACATTCCGCAGCGGCTGCTCGCCAAGCCGCCCACGCAGCCCCGAGCCCGGCCCGGCGCGCCCGCCTCCGCGGAGCCCCCGGGACGCGCAGCCCGCGGAAGGGCTTCCCCAAGCTCCGAGCGCTCCCCTCCGGCTGCTCCGGGGTTTACGCTCCAGTGTTCGAGGGGCGGGAGCCTGCAAATCCTGAGAATCTGGAGCGGGAAGACCCCATGGAATGCACCCCGCCCTTCCCGACCTGCGGGCCCTGGCCGCCCTGCACGGGGGCCCAGGTCTGTCTCCTTGGTTTCTCGCAAAAAAAAAAACAAAACAGCGGATTCAGAGGTCCCTTCTTGAGGCTCTTAGCATTTGGAAGTCAGTTTTCTCATCCAAGGTAAGTTGGTCCTGTTGCAGCGACCTCTGAACGGCTTAGCTTTGCCCCAGCCTCGGTGACCGGTAGGCAGAGAGGGGCCCAGAGGTGGGCAAAGACCGATTGTCCCCACTGGGCAGAGGGGACACCAAGGCCCACTGAAGAGAGGGGGGTGGATTTGCAGCAGTTCACACTTGGGGTCAGTGAGGGTGGGCACAGCGAACAGGACCCTGGAGTCCTGGCTTCCGGGTTCAGTCGAGCTGCTCCAAGAAACTGTCCTCTACCCACCCCTTCCACTGCTGCCTTAGGGTGCCTTCACGTGCCTCTAGAATTCCCTTTGGCCCTCTCCCACGGGTCCTTAGGAGTTGCGTAGGTCCAAGAATATCCAGGATGCCCAGCAAACCGGTTTGGAAGCACCCGGGCATCTCTGTTCCTAAAGACCAGTCTGTGCACCGGAAACGTTAGACACAGCCAGGAGATTCCCAATTGCTCTGCTGAGTTTTTGTTGCTGTTTTAAATAATCATTGTGTTGAAATGATGTGTTGAATGAAAATCGTGGTAGATTGGAATCATTTATCACGGAGGAAATTGTGGAATTCCCTTGCCTCTCCGCTGGGATTGGGAATGCATTCCTGATTGGAAACAGAGAGGCAGCTGGTTTGACCTGCTGCACCCAAACTTGGAGAGGTCATGGGCACCAGGCCCTGGCCACAGCCGGGTCAGTTCAAAGCAGATCACTGCGGTTTGGCCAGCATCTTGCTGCTGCCAGCACCTGAGCGTCCAAACACAGCACCTCTGCAGAGTCCCAAATACCTCACCCCTGTACCGCCCACCTGCTTCTTCCTGGAGCTCACAGCCTCCAGAGGCCGAATCTCCTCCACGCTCCAGGCAAAGTAAGGGGGAGAAAGTGGAGGTGCTGTAGACTTGCCCCATTGGGGACCAGGAGGAGCTGGCTGGGCAGCAGAGAGAAGCAAGCATACAGAGAAAGAAGGGAGCCAGAGGCGAGACAGTGTGCACAGTCTGGGCGGTGAGAAGGCAGCAAGGAGGCCTATGCTGTGGGGTGGGGTCATCACCCCCTCCTCCAGCCTGGAGTCAGGAACGGGCCCACCCTAGCACAGACGTACCTTCTCCATCCCCCAAACGCAGCCACACCAGACTCACCCACTCTCCCTCCTGGCAGCGTGCTAGCGGCTCCCTGACCAGAGCTCACACCACCGCCTGGTGGAGAAACGGGAGAGGCCTGGCGCCTGGCTGCTGCTTCCCATGGCTGCTCCCAGGCCAGGCGGTGACCCCAGAATCCAACCCTTTCTCCTTTGTCTCTTTTCTGCCTGGTGACACGGCAGCAACTCAGGTTCCCTTTCTCTCCCGTCCTCTTAGACCTGTTTTCCATTTCTAGTTGAGCCTGCTGATGGGCTGTGTGTGAGTGTGTGCATGTGCAAAGAGAGAGTGTGTCTGTGTGTGTGTCTGTTGGAACACTCCAAGGCTTTCTTATGCTTCATTCTTCCTAAAGCTTCCCAGGCTGACGACTGGACTGCTCAGAGGCTTGGGTCAAAGGAGGAGGGGGCTCTCCATCCTCATGGGTAGAATTGGGGTGGGATCTATGCTCCCCAGTTGGCCTTCAGACCTGAGCCTCTGATCCAGCATTTCCCAGGTGCTCAGCTGCGGAAATTGTGCCCATGAGTGTGGGCACCGCCCACCCCCTCATGGACCTCCCTCCAGCTGAGACTTTCTTTGGCCTTGACGCCGTACCCCCTCCCTCCACTCAAGGATGGATGAGGCTGCCTGTGCCCTACGCACTGAGAGCTTATTCCTTCTCATGTTGTTCATCACACACTGCTAGGTATTGAGTTCGCCTCCATCCCCCACCCTTCTCAAGCTCATGTAACATTCACCTACTGCCTGCCAACATCTCCCCCCACCATGACAAACCCCATTAGAGTTGTGTGAGATTCTTGCCATCTAACATATTATTTTAAGGGCCTAGAAAGGATCAAAGCTGCTTAACCAAGCACCAGGATGCTCCTTAGATTCCTGCCTTGTGAATTTTACACATGGGGCTCATTGGGGAAGTATTCCTTCTCCAGTGCAGATAATTTCAAGACTAGCCAGTGTGGGAGTGAGTGCCCCGGGTCCCTCCCCTTGGCTTGCCAGGCAGTGCTAATTCCTTGCAAAATACAGTGGACGTGAAGACCACTTAGGCTTCATCAGCCTCCCCCGTGAGCCCTTCAACACCTTCTGAGCCTCCTGCCCCAGCTGTTAGGCATCCTCTTCCCTTGTCAAGCTCGTCCTCAGACACTGCTCAGATAAATTCCCATGCTTTCAGAGCCAAACGTGTTGTTTTTCTCCTGTCCTAGGAGAATTTGCATTTTAACAAAGGGGATAACCTGAAGTCCCCAAAGGAGTCTCTAATTGTGGAATTACTGGCCTTGGCAAGATGTTCTGGAAGGCAGAGAGACCTCCCTGGCTGCCCTCATCCCCTGTAACTGGAGGTAAGTTTGGCCCTGCACACCCACGGGGCAGCCCTGACTGGTTCTCTCAGTCCCTCACTGCATACTGACAAGAGCGCTGGATGAAGAGTGTGGAGAAGCTGAGTTGTAAACCTAGTTCGGCCACTAATCAGTTTGGAAGCACCAGCCCTTTCTCTCTCAGGCCATAGATTTCTCATTTGCCAAGAGAAGCTCGGTGCAAATTAGCTTCAAGAACCTTTTCGGCTCTGACATTTGCCTGACATTCGGAGGGTCTGGGGGACCCTGGTACAGCTCCCAAGGCCATCCAGCCCCTGGGGCTGTAGACACCTTCCTGGTGGGGGCAGGGGTGGGGTGCTTCTCTGGGCAGGACTTCCACTGGCCTGCAGGCCTCCTGTCCACAGCAGCCCGCCCCCTGCTGGGGAGGGAAGGTAGTGCTCAGCACAGCCCCCGCCTGGCAGTTACATAACCCTCCCAATGGGATGTTCTAAACAGCAACAGCACAGCAGCATTTGCCCTGGCCCACCCGGTGCCCCCAAACACACACAGACACACACACACACACAGGTCTTTGCCTGTGATGACCTCACAGCCACAACCACCTTTCCATCTTCTCTTTTCCATTTGTTTTCTTGCTGTTGTTGTTCAGTTGCTAAGCCTTATCTGACTCTTTGTGACCCCATGGACTGCAGCACGCCAGTCTTCCCTTGTTTTTTTCTGGAAGCTATTTATTCTAAGAGAGTCCTTACAAGATGAAACTCCTTTACCCTCTGGGCTTGACCAGAATGAAGCAGAGTCCTCCTCCAGCCACCCTGACCGCCCAGCTTCCACCAAATCGCCAGGTCGGGTTAGGCATCCCACTTTTCTCAGCCCCTCCCTGCTGTCTCCCTTTCTGACTGCAGAGTCCTGTGAAGAGTGGGTCTGCCTTCCATTCCCAGAATGGGAGAATTTGGAGAAATGGATTTAGCTTTCATTCCAGTGAACGGGAGGCATTCTCCTGGTTCAGACTCCATCCCCCACCCTCCCCTGTTGTCCTTGACAAGGTCACATACGAGATGACACTGTGATTTCCCCATTTAGAAGACGGATGAGGTCATTGTTACCACTGTGGGGTGTTTGGTGGCGACTCAGGTCCCCTCAGTGTCCGTAAGAAAAGTGCAAACCATCTGAAAATGCAGCTGAAGAAATTGAGCTTGGGCTTAAGGAAGCAGTTCCCAGCTATGCAGTTGTGAGACCTCACCACAGGTCACTGAGGGATGACGGGTTTGTCCTGCCCAGCTGCATTTCAAGGCAGGCTCCCATTCATGTATCTGGTACACACTGTCCAGAGGTTGAGTGGTGGTTGAAGAAAGGTCACACATAGAAATGTGGCCTGGAAGACTTCCTGAAGGAGTCCTGAACCTGGATTCTCCTCGATAGCTATGGTATCACTCTGGATGAGACTTGGGCCCTGGTTTCTTTATCTGTAGAAATATTACAGCATATTGAGCACTTATTACGTGCCCAGAACAGCTTAAAATATATATAATCTAATTTTAAAATGTTTTACAACAACCCTTTAAAGTAGATATTATTCCTTATTTCATAAATGAGAAAACAAAAAAACAAGGCTCAAAGAAGGGAACTCAGTGCTCTGTGGTGACATAAATGGGAACCTGGAAAAGAGGGGATATATGTATACACATAGCTGATTCACTTTGCCGTACGGCAGAAACTAACACATTGTAGAACAACTATACTCCAATAACAGTTGAAACAATGAATGCAAGGCATTCCAGCTGGTAGCTGGTGGAGCAGGATTCATACCTGGGTATGCCTGCCTGCAAAGCCCAGGTTCTGAACCACCTGAATCTTGAAAACTCCCAGGTGGCTCAGCGGTAAAACAGAATCGTTGGGAAGATCCCCTGGAGGAGGAAATGGCAACCCAGTCCAGTATTCTTGCCTGGAGAATCCCCTGGACAGAGGAGCCTGGCAGGCTACAGTCCATGGGGTCACAAAGAGACACCACTGAGTGACTGAACAACAGCAACATGGTTTTCTTAAGTTCCTTTCGGCCTGAACAACCTAGTTTCTCCCTCCCGCTCCTCCTCCTCCTACTCGTGTGTTAATGCCCTTGCTGCCTGAAGTGGACACGACCCTCCATTCCTGTGTGAACACGAGAAGCCCTTTGCAACTTGTGTGGGAACCCACACTTCACGCTTCTCACAAAGCAGAGGAGGAAGGTGCAACGGCGGCCCCAGCCTCAGAGGTCCCACCATATGGCCTTGCGTTTGGGGATCTGCCAGGTGCAAGGAGTGCGTCCCCAGGACCTGTTCCTAAGATACCCCTTGCTAAGCCGCTGTCACCCTGGGCCCTTTGAGAGTTCCTGCAGGCCCCAGTGGAAAACATTTAGGGTCTACATCAGGGCCATCTGTGTCTAAAATTCCTTATGTGGGGTTTAAGTCCAAGATTCAGGCCTCTTTCCAGACCACAGTCCAGCTGGTTGTCTGGCTCTCCCCGATTTTTCATGTCACCCTCCTCCAAGACCTGACCTATCTGCTTTTTTTCACAGGTGACCTCTGAAACTGGGGCCGCATAGATATTTGCTGAATCAGCAGGACCGACTGCTGCTCCTCTCACTGGATTTCAGGCCAAGAAGATGTGCCAGGATGGCCTTGCGAGGGCCTCTGCTGTTGGCCATGTGGTTCCGAGAAGGGCTGGGGAAGGAAGGAGGTGGCGGTGGAGCAGGCACGCGGGTGGCTTTTCTCTGGAGCCCTGTTGTTTTGGGCTGAGAGTGAGGAAGGAGCAGTGGCCCGGGCCCTCAGAGAGGCAGGAGATGGCAGCGCCATGAGTGTCTGCCCGTGCCAGCTTCTGGGTGAGAAGAAGATGCCCAAGCCCTCCTCCTCTCAGCCAGCCTTCACTCAGGCCCCTTTTCCGGCTGGCCAGCCTGGTGGCGTCCTCTCCTTATTGAGATGGGCAAGAGGAGGACAGGGAGGCTGGGGAATAAGAGCGTAGCGTGACTTCCTCAGCTAGCAGAGGTTTTGGCCACTGGGAGGAAAGGACCAGTACTGAGTTCTTCCTATGTTGATGGGTTTAACCTTGGGGAGTAGGGGGTGGGGTGATGGGGGAGGGACTGTAGGTCAGAGTGGGGAATGGTAAGCGCATGCATCACGGACATTTCCTTGGATCGACTCCTCCCAGCTCTGTCCCCCTCCAGCTGTCCCTGCCTCTCACTATTCCTCACGTAAACCCTTGGCACCAACCTCAGAAACCTCTCTGGGCTCTGGATATGCTGTGTATGCTCTCTTTTTTACCCCATTCCGTTCTGATAGAGGCAGGCTCTGGCCACCTGCAGTCCGCTTAACACATACCAAGATGTTTCTAGACCCCTGTCTAGAGTGCATTGAGCACGGACTGTCTGTGTCTTTTCTGTCTTTTCGCAGCATAGAGTGCAGGATTTTGAAGAGATACAATAGAGCTGACCTTCACACACTCTTAAGAACTCCCATGAGGGGCTCGTCTTGGAGATCTGCCACCTCCCGGCAGACAGCCTTGATTCAGTAGGAGCACAGATGCCTGCTCCAATCGGGGTCTCAGACAACAGGCTAGAAGTCACCTCCAGTAGTCTTCCTGCCATGCCCCGACTCTGGGGAACCCAAGACCATGGTGCTCAGAAGATGACCCAAGATTTAGTTTATGCTTAGGATGGGAGCAGAGAGGGGGAGACTTCTCTACACAGCCTACATGGAAGCAAAGGATGGATGGAAGAAAATGTGGGGAGAGGGTGTGTTTGAGGGGAGAGATGAAAGAGGGAAGAGAGAACATATAAAAAAGACAAAGGAGGAAGCAGAGAGGACAGGAGCTCCCGAGACATTCAGAGTTCACGGCCCCATGGAGATGGGGAGCTCTGGGGTAGGAGCTGAATTTGAATTGTAATGAGAGAATCTTAGCCTGCTTCCAGTAATCCTCTGCCCATGGACGTGGGGGCTTGGGCAAGCCCTGGGATCCACTGGCTCTAAACACATGGCTGGGTGGACAGATGGACGCGTGCTCAAGCAGAGAAGCTGTGGCCACACTGAAGCCTGGAGCTTCAGGCTGGGTCATATGCTTCCATGGCGAGGAGGGGACTTTGCTGGGTCAGACTGAAGCTCTGGCTCCAGCCAGGAAAGGGATAATCAATTCTGTAGAGGCTGTGAGCCTTGATTGAAAAAATAAAGAGGAGGAAGCTAGATTGCTGCTTTCATTAAGAGGCAAAAGCAGTGGGGGCTGGAGCTTAGCAAGAGCCAGGAAGCAGCAGAGAAAGAATGTTAACCCCTTGGGTGTCATTCTTCCCGATGTCTTTACACTCACCCAGTCCCACATTGTTGCTTCCTTGACCTGACCTCCAAGGCCACCAGCTTTGTAGCTCCCTTAGCTGGAGAAGGGAGAGGCTGGGCAGCATATTAATGGAGATCTGATGATGATTAAACAATCTATTATTTCCCAGCCCCAGGGTCCCCAGGGCTTCCGCCTCTCCTGGATTCAGGGAAGAAGATGAGTTTTGGGGATAAGAGATAAGCTGTGCGGTGAGATCACAAGTCTCACAGTGCCTGGTAACCCTCACCCCTGCCTCAGCAACCTCCCCAGGGCCGCATTCTCACCCTGCTGAGGCCAGAAAAGGGGAAGGAAGAAACAAAAAAGGATTTCAGCAAAATTATGATGGAGAGACCCCTCTGCCGGCTCTTCCTCCTACGTTAGCATGCCCAGTAGGGAACTGATTCAGCAGGGAGATTCCCAGGAGAGGCCCCAGGAAAAGGCCTGCTGGCTCGGCTCTCTCTCCCCCAGTCTTATCTGGTCCATGGAGTGCTGCCCATATCTAACCCAACAGCACTGAGAGGTTGGGTAGAAAAGGACAGATATGCAAAACGGGGGTCGTGAGTGGAGAGCAGGATGGGGCCAAACGTGTAGTCAGCAAAGATGATTCCTTCCTGAGGTTCTGTGGGGGAAACTTTGGCTGAAGTTAAGCAGAAAAGTAGGGAGACATGGGTGGTCCAAAAGGCATTTAGTCCACCTGGATGCCCAAGATTTCCCATCCAAGTGGGGAGGGAGCTGAGGGAGGAGGTGAGGCATTTGTTTCTGAGCTCTCTAAGTCTCTGGGTGTCTAGGCTTGAGGAGCAGGAGGGGTGAGCTGGCAGATCTGAAGAAAGGAAGGGGTTGCTGGCAGTTTTAACCTCTTGGTACCTGGCACAACTTCCTGAAAGATTTCCAACAACTTCCACTCTCTTCCACCATTTTAATTACTTATTTTTGTCCTGCTCCCTTGGGAAGGAAAAGCAGGACAAGGGAGAGGGGAAGATGAGGACATGATGGTTTCTCTCCAGTTGTGACCTGTTGTATCAATCCAGATGATACCTAAAACCCCTGGGTTCCCAGCAAGAGCCCCTGGGCAGGAGAGTCTGGGCTCTTTAAGCTGCTTTGTGGGCCACAGCAAAGTCCTTATTCAGGAGAAACGAGCTTTCCTCCACCCTTCTTGCCCACACAGTCCCCAAAGGGATGCAAAGAAAGTGGGAATGTGGTGGAAAAGTAGGAGGACACCGAGGAGTGTGAGGAGAGGAACCACGATTCCCTGGGAGCTGTGGCTGCCCTAGGAAATGGAGTGGAATAATTCTGCCCCCTATTTGGGGCGGGGGGAAACACATGGTATTTTGGATTTTTTTTGTTTTAGATTTTTTTTTTTTTTTCATCTTTTACTGAGCCATGGGCAGTGAGGGAAAACTGACTTTCTGCTTTTTCTGCCAAATAAGGAAAGAAAACCGTAACACTGAAGGAAGAGCAATGGACCATTGAGGAAGCTTGGAAAGAAAGCCGCATCTTCTCGGGGTTTGAATCAAACGCTGTGGAGTCATCCTGGATGACTATCCCTCTTAAGAGCCCAAGATTTCGGTCACATCTACCCTGTGTCCTGACCCAACTTGTCTAACTCTGCAGTAGATATGAGGAGAAAATGAGCCTACGTCAAATCTTCACAATTATCTGTAGATTAAAGCGTGCCAAGGCTGCTGAAGATGACTCTTGGTTCTCCTCCTTTCCTACCCCCAACTTCCTTGGCATCCCCATTGTCAGGGTCAGGTGCTGACTAGCTTCTGATTTCCCCTTAGCTGCTCTTCCATCACCTGTCTCCTCAGAGAAAGGAAGCTGACATGGTCACAGCCTTCCCAACACAGAGGAGAGAATATTCCAGTCTTTTTCTCTTCTTCCCATATCCCTAGTTCATGGATATTGGATGTAAAGAAAAAGAGCTTGAAGTTCTAGAGTTTCTCATTAGGGGCTAATAAGCATATTTCTCTCTGGACCTAACATGAGATTCCACTTATCACCAAATAACCAAGGGGAAACAAGATTTGCAGTCACCAGCCATAACAGGAATTACATCCAAATGCCAACTCCGTTTGCCAACTGTCTCATCATTATTCCCTTTCCACGATTGCTAACACCCTGCATAGAAATCCTCCTTGAGTCAGAGGGTAGAGCTGTAACCAGGCAGACCTGACACTATAAAGGGATTCTCTGTGGGCTTGGTGGGCTGCTACCTGGCACCCCTCTAGATCATTGGGGATTCAGAAGAAAGGGGCCCACTCAGGTCAGAGCAGAGTAAGCTTCCCCAAATGAGCCACTCCTGGCTTTGGCTCCCACTGCATTGATTAAAGAGCTAGCTTGTTCCCCTGGGAGATGCTTTCTCCCACCCTCCTCTTCCTCTGTATCCAGCCCCCCTTCCTTCTCACATCATCTTGCCTCTCAGCCTTATGTTCTGCCTCCCAAATCCCCTCAGACCCCAGTTCTACTCTTCCTGGACCCTGCCCTTTTTAAAGCTCTTAACATGTCTTTTTTTCATATCTCCCTCTCCATTCAAATAATTTTACTACCTAAACTCCCATCCAGATTTTCCCTAACTTAAAAAGATTCTTCAACTGTTCTCTTTTCTTCAGTTTAATCTTCCCCCCTAACTTCACCCCCAGTCTTGTCCCCTTTGAAATCCGCCAGTTTTCAATAACCCTAATCACCCCATGTCTTTCCTCCTCTGACCTCTTTTGCTCCAACATCCCCCAGACCCCTTGAACACTGGTGTCGTTCCCTCCTTCCCCCCAAATCTCCTTGACATACTTCTGCCCCTAAGCATCTTCTCACCCCTCCACTTCACACTGCCCTAGTCCTCCAGACTCGGGTGCATCTGATTACCCCCTCGTCCCCCACTCACGTCCGTTAGCTTCCCTCCCTCCCACAACAGTTCCCATGCCTTCTTCCCCACTCACTCGGGTCTCCTGCTCAGGACGCCCTTGCCGAGGGCGGCGGGGGATTTGTGCTGAAGGAGGTTTCCAGCAGCAGCGCAACAACTCGGCGGACGCTCCTTCTCCTTGTCAGCCACGGCCCCGGGCGCCACCGGGTGTTGCTGGGGCGACTGGGGTGCGTGAGCCCTGCCGCTGGGGCCCGGCTGGGGCTGAGCCAGGAGCTGTCCGTGGTGCTGAAGCGGGGGCTGCTCGGGAGCGGGCTGTGGCGCGGCGGGCGGCAGCTGTCCGTGGTCCTGGAGCGGCTCCTGGGCCCCGGCAGTGGCCGGCGACGGGGGCACGAGCCCGGGCGGAGGCTGGGCTTGCAGCAGCTGCTGGTGCTCCCACAGGCTGCGGTTCTCGGCGCTCAGCTCGTCCAGCCGCCGCTCCAGCTCGTCGATGCGCTGGCGCTGGGTGTGGATGAGGCTCTGTTGGTTCTGCACGATGGCCGTGAGCTCCTTGAGGTAGAGCACGGCGCGCACCGGGTTCTCCAGCAGGCTCTCCATGCCGCCCGCCGCCGCCTGCGCCCTGCCTGCGCCTCGGCGGGCGGCGGGGAGCGCGAGGGCGCGCACGAGCCCAGCAGCCCCGGCGGTCCGCTCGCCTCCCTCCCGCCGCCGGCGCCGCGTCACCGCCACACCGACATTCACACACGCACGGGGGGCGGGACCGCGGCGCCAGGGCCCACCTTCCCCCTCCCATCCTCTCTCTCCCACGCCCTCCAGGCTTCGTGAGGAGTCTCGGCTTCCTGCAGGGCTGGCAGGGGCGGAGAGAGGCGAATGAGAGAGCGGGTAGAGGCTCAGGATAAACGGAGGGGGCCCGGGATGGATGACATGAATCTGGCAAGAAGGGATAGCCGGCGAGGTGGAAATGAGGTGGGACCGGGAGGAGAACAGAAGCACATAAGGAAAGAGGAAGCAGAAAAGGAGAGGATGGCGAAAGGAGACAGAAATGTACGAAAAAGAGGAAGTCTGACAGGTCACGCGTTCATTTTCCTATGTCCAGTCATCCCAGGGGGTGAGGGTCCATCTTAAAGACCTTCCGAGCAGAGGCCACACTTGCCTCTTGCGTACTCGGCAATCTTGTATTCTGCTGGGGGAATCCCCTGGAACAGGAGTGTCATGGGACACTGAGAGACCCCAGACAACATCTGGTCCTACTTCTTCAGCCAAGGGGAAACAGGCTGGGAAGGCTGTTTGTTTATGCTTGATTTCCTCTGGGAATGAGATCTCAGGACAGTTTTAGCCCTTCTAATAGGAACATGAACTAAATAAACCGGACTCTCTGTGTCATGGGCTGAAGAGCTTCCAGAAGCTTCTTAAAGAGATCATTCTGTTTGAAAAACATCTATGAAATGCATACTGCACGAAACACTGTGCTAGGTGGGTGACTAGGATGGAATCTTTGGCTTTGAAGCTTATGATTAAGTAGGTGAAACAGGTAATAAATATTTCGTTTCAATATTCAGTGGTGGTTGTAAGTGATAAGACGGAGATTGCCCCGAGTGCTATAGGAGCCCGATGGCTTGGGGATTTGAGAATGATCCTTGGGAGAAATAACACTTGAAGTGGGAAAGATTTTCCAGAAAGGGAGAACAGCATTAGCTAAAGCTCAGAGACAGGAATCAGCGTGGACTGAATCACTCAATAATTTCTACAATAAATTTACATAAAACACACACTAAGTGCTAAGTAACATACTAGGAACCATACAGGCTAGCCGTAGCATAGATCACAAGTTATCACTTCTGTATTCAAGAGGATTGCAACCTAGTAGAGTAGATATGGCATGCACATGAACAACTAGAATATAAATCAAAGTTTCTGTAAGAGACCTTCAAGCCAAGTGCCATAGGAGTTCGGAGGAGTGAGAAATTGTGTTTAACTATGGTGATCTGATAAGGAGGAGGTGTTATTCAAGCTGGGCCCTGAAGGATGGGAAGTGTGTCATCAAGTAGACAGAACAGGGGAAGGTTGGGAAGATATGTCAGGCAGCAAGAAAAGACTAAGGAATGGAAGCACAGCACCTCTGTTCAATCCAGTTTGGCAAGAAATGACCCTTTCCTCTGGGCTAGGAGTGCTCTTAGCATATCTGTTGGACTGCTGCATTTTCCACACAGGTGGTCCACCAGCCTCCCTGTCTACCTGCTGCTCCCCCAGGGTGGGTATATCTGTTGATACCAGGTATCCAGTGAGCTGGGTCAGCCACGCCCATCTGGTGCCAGACTTAAATGACCTGGGGAGGATCTGTGCTCTGCAAATATATTGGTTTCTCTGCACTTGGGTTTTTATTTTGCTTTCTTCCCATTTATTTTCCTAGCAGACTTCCTTTTGTAAAGAATAAGTGAAGAAAGCTTGTCCACAGCTGACCCAACAGTTGGGAGAGCAGAACACCCAGGAGGGTGACCAGCAATTTCCACTGAAGAATGGAGATTAGGGGGTGGAATGAGAGCACACAAACTGCAAACACTTTTCTTCTGAATTTTCTTTGCCTGCCTAGTTGATTCGTTGTCTAAACAAGAGTTGGGTGTTCATAGACACAAATACTATTTCTATAAGTGAAATAGTCTGCAGCATAATTATCTGTGGGGGCCCCATTAGTTCTGCTGTGTTGGAATCACTTTGAGTGGAGCCCAAATGTGTTTTTATCTTTTAACTTTTTTCCTTTAATAAAAATAATTATTGAGTTACAACTCACATGTAATAGTATGCACCCACTTTGTGTGCACAGTTCAATGAATTTTGACAAAAATATACACTGTGTAATCAAATTTTCCATCACTGCAAAAAATGAGGCTATTACCTCATGCCCCTTTGCAGTCAATTGTTGTCATCCTCATCCCCAGTCAACCACTGATCTGCTTTCTGTCAAGAGAGATTAGTTTTGCCTATTCTAGAATTTCACATAAATGGCAATCACAGAGAATATATTCTTTTGTCTTTTGTGTGTGTGTGTGCAGCATAATTCTTTTGAGGTTCATCTGTCCTGTTATAGGTATCAATATTTTGTTCCCTTTTATTTCTGAGTAGTCTTCTATGATATTGACACACTATAATTTATCTACTTGCTTATTAATGGACATTTGGTTGTTTCTTGCTTTTGATTATCTTAAATAAAGCTGTTGTGATCATTAATGGACAGTTATTTACGTAGACATATGTTTTCATGTTTCATATTTTATGCTACATGTGTCTTATAAGAAAGAAAAATCTAGAATTGGAATTGCCAAGTCATATACAAAATGTGTGTGCGCGTGTGCATATATACACACACACAAATATTTAACAATAAGAAACTGTCAAATTGTTTTCCAAAGTGGTTGTACTATTTTTTATTCTCATCAGCAGTATGTGAGAGGTTCAGATGTTTCACATCCTTGCTATCACTTGGTATTTTTAGCCTTTTTTTTCTTTTTTGGTTGCACTGGGCCTTTGTTGCTGTGCACAGGCTTTCTCTAGTTGCGGTGCAAAGGCTTCTCATTGCCGGGGCTTCTCTTGTTGCTTCTCTTAGAGCATAGGCTCCTAGGCACATGGGCTTCAGTAGGTGCGGCTCACAGGCTCTAGAGCCCAGGTTCATTGGTTGTGGCTTGTGGGATCAGTTGCCCTGCCGCCTGTGGGATCTTCCCGGACGAGGGATTGAACCCATGTCCCTTACATTGCAAGGCAGATTCTTAACCACTGGAACACCAGGGAAGCCCCTGTGGGAAGAATTCAAGTTCTTTAGTACACATGGGGCTATTCAAACATTCTATTTCTTTGGGTATCCATTTTGTTAATTTGCTTCTCTTGTAGGCAGAATGACCTCTCAAAGATGTCTTAGTCTTAATCACCAAAACCTGTGAATGTATTAACTTATATGGCAAAAGCCACATTAAATACGTGATAAAATTAAGAATCTTAAATCACAAGAGTCTTTGTAAGAGGGAGGTGAGAATGTCAGAGAGGAGATGTGACAACAGAAGCAGAGGTCATGGTGAGGAAGTTGCTATGTGGAAGGCGATGGCACCCACTCCAGCACTCTTGCCTGGAAAAGCCCATGGACAGAGGAGCCTGAGGGGCTGCAATCCATGGGGTCGCGAAGAGTCAGACGCAACTGAGCGACTTCACTTTCAGTTTTCACTTTCATGCATTGGAGAAGAAAATGGCAACCCACTCCAGTGTTCTTGCCTGGAGAATCCCAGGGACAGGGGAGCCTGGTGGGCTGCCGGCTATGGGGTAGCACAGGGTCAGACACGACTGAAGCGACTTAGCAGCAGCAGCCAGAGGGCAAGGAATGTAAGAAGCCTATATGTGTGTGTGCTCAATCATATCTGACTCTTTGTGACCCCATGGACTGTAGCCTGCCAGGCTTCTCTGTCCATAGGATTTCCCAGGTAAGAAAACTAGAGTGCATTGCCATTTCCTTCTGCAGGGGATCTTCCCAACCTAGGGATCAAACCCAGTCTCCCGCGTTGCAAGGCAGATTCCCAACCACTGGGCCAACAAGGAAGCCCTCTTCTCTTATTTTTAGTTTTCCTTTTTCTACCTTCTTGTGTTTCCTATACTAAAGCATATTGCACGGGAAAATAAGTATTTTGGTACAAGCTGGAGCAGGAGTTGGGAGATTTTCTATAAAGGGCCAGATAGTAAATATCTGTTAGAGAAGGCAATGGCACCCCACTGCAGTACTCTTACCTAGAAAATCCCATGGACAGAGGAGCCTGGTAGGCTGCAGTCCATGGAGTTGCGAAGAGTCGGACACGACTGAGCGACTTCACTTTCACTTTTCACTCTCACTCATTGGAGAAGGAAATGGTAACCCACTCCAGTGTTCTTGCCTGGAGAATCCCAGGGATGGGGGAGCCTGGTGGGCTGCCGTCTATGGGGTTGCACAGAGTCGGACACGACTGAAGCAACTTAGCAGCAGCAGCAGCAGTGTTTCCTCTTGCTTTTTTTTTTCTAGATTCTTAAGGTGAAAGCTTAGGTTGATGACTTTGGACCTTTCTTCTTTTTTCATATAAGCACTTAAAGCCCTAAATTTTTGCTGTTTTTAAAGTCTTATAAAACACTCTTTACTGCATCCCACAAATTTTTTCATTTTCACTCAGAGCAAAATATTTTGCAATTTCCCTGTTACTTCTAAATCTTTCCATTATTAATTTCTAATTAAATTCCTTTGTGGTCAGAGAACATATGAGTTCAATCTTCTTACATTTATTGAAACTTTTGGGACTTTATATGGTCCAATCTACAGTCTGTTTTTCTTGTTAAGATTTTTTTTTTAATGTGGACCATTTTTTAAAAAGTCTTTATTGAATTTGTTAACAAAAATTGCTTCTGTTGCATGTTCTGCTTTTTTTGGCCATAAGGCATGTAGGATCTTAGTCCCCTGACCAGGGATTGACCCACACTCCTGCTTTGGAAGGCAAAGTCCCAACCGCTGACCTCCAGGGAATTCCCTCCAGTTAGTTTTGACTACTATTTCACATGCAAGTGCTGATAGCCACTCTAGCTTTTTCACCGTTAATGTTTGCATGTGTGGTAGGCAGAATAATAGCTCCCGAAATGTCCATATCCCACCTGAGAACCTGTGAATATGTTACCTTACATGGCAAAAGAGACTTTACAGGTGCCATTAAAATTATGACCTTGAGATGGGAAGCGTGTCATGGTGTCATCCAGGTCTAAACACATGGTTCCTTAAAGGCGGAGAACTTCCTCTGGCTGTGGGCACGTGGAGACACGACTACAGAAGAATGGTCAGAGTGGTGTAACTCGAGAAAGACTAGACCTACTTTATTTGCTTTGAAGACAGAAGAAGAAAGAACTCCCTGGTGGTCCAGTGGTTAGGACTCTGGCTTCCACTGCTGGGGCCCGGGGGTCAGTCTGTGGTCAGGGAACTAAGATGCCACAAGCTGCATGGTGTGGCCAAAAAAAAGAAGAGGCATGAGCCCAGGAATGTGGGTGGTCTCTAGAAAAGTCATGGTAACTGAATCTACCCTAAAGCCTTCAGAAAGGAACGCAGCCATGCTGAAGCTTTGGTTTTAGCCCCGTGAGACCCCATGTTGAATTTCTAACAGAACCGTAAGATAATACATTTGAATGGCTTAAGCCACTCCGTTTGTGATCATTTGTTATGGCAGACACAGAAAACTAATACAGCAAGTTACATTTCCTCCCATCCTTTAAATTTATCTGTGTCTTTACATTTAAAGTGTTTTTTTCTTTTAGATAACATTTAGTGGTGAAAATACAATATCTAAAAGGAAAGTTTTACTGGGTGGGATTAAAGCAGATAAATACTGCAGAATTTTAAAAATCAGTAAAACTAAAAGATAAAGCAACAGAAACTGCTCAAACTCATTGATATTATTCATGGGTCACCAAGTTCTCTATTCTTTTTTTTTTTATATACCCTCAATCTTTTTTTCCCTCTGAGCTTTGTGAGGATGGTTTTACCTCTAGGAGTTCCACTTAGTTATTTTTTATATCTTTCATTTCTCACCTCATTATGTTTATGTTTTTCTCCTAATTTGGGTCTCATTTTCCTGCTTCCTCAGGTATCTAGTAATCGTTTATTCTATACTGGACTTTTAAATTTTTTTTCTTTTTCTTTTATTGGAGTATAACTGCTTTGCAAGTGTTGTATTAATTTCCACTGTAGAATATGCTGGACATTTTGAACGTGACTTTGTTGAGTGCAGAATTTTGTTGTTTTCCTTTGAAGAGTGTTGGGCTCTGCTTTTATAAGTCGTTAAATTATCTGTGGATCCACTTGATCCTTTCAAGACTAGTTTGTAAGCTTTTTTTTTTAGGGCAACTCTTGGGCTAATTTATCCCTGTTGCCATGGCGCGATCATTCTGTCCTCCGATCAAATACCATCAGGGTCTCTTCAATGTGACTGGTCAGAACTCTTATCTCTTCCAGTCTGTGTGAGCCCTGCGCATGGTTCAGCTTAACCACCCACCCTATCCCAGTCATTATTTATTGAGTCTTACAGAGTTTTACCATATTCGTGTGCAGTTCAGTGTTTAGCATCAGACCCAAGAAAGGCTCTCTGTGGATTCCTGGAGCTCCTGCTTCATCTAACTCCTTCTCTGACTCTGCTCTGTAAATTCCAGCCACCTCAGCCTCCCTAAGTGTCTAAGTCCTCAACTCAGAGACTATCATGCTTTGCTCTGCTCCCCGCTCCCCGCATGGCAACGGTTTTTTTTTTTTAAACTTTTTGTTTAGCTGTAGTTTCCATGCTGTACATTACATTGCCAAAACTTAACTTATCTTGTAACTGAAAGTTTGTACTTCTGTCCACAATTTCCCATCTCTGGCAACCACCTGTCTGTACCTATGAGGTTTTGTTTTTTTTTTTTTAAAGTTAGATGATGCAGTATTTGGTTTAGCCTTTCTGATTCATTTAATTTAGCATAAGGGACTCAAAACCCATTCATGTTGTCACAAATGGCAAGCTTTCATTCTTTTTTATAAGTGAATAATATTCATATATATACATATATCTCACATCTTCTTTGTTCATCTGTTCACAGGCAGTTAGGTTGTTTCCATATCTTGACTATTGTGAATAATGCTGCAATGAACATGGGGGTGCATACAAATTTTTTAATGGAATATACTTGCTTTACAGTGTGCTAGTTTCTGCTGTATCACAGCGCGAAGCAGCTGTATGTATACACATACTCCCTCCTTCTTGAGCCTCCCTCCCATTCTGCATTGCAATCTTGAAAGTTCCTCCCCAAGGCCACAAGCCAGGGCGATCAGGGCTCACCTAGTTTGCATTCCTTTTCTTAGGAACCATTGCCCCGTGTTGCTGCTTTTCCAATGTCTGAAAACTGGTTTTCAAATACATGTGTATACTGGAATGTAGCAATTTTCTAGCCGTTGATAGGAGGAAAATGCAGTCATAGTTCTTGGCTTCTGGCCAGTTTTTTGTGGCCAGGAGCCAAAAAGTACATTTTTAACAAGCACCCCAGGTGATTCCGATGCACCTTAATGTGGAGAGCTCCTGGGCGAGCAAGCAACAAAAGGAATGCTTCTTCGGTTCACAGGACACTTCACCTTCATGTTTGTTATCATTTCATCTTCCCACCCTCCCGTTGAGAAAGGCAGGCAGGGATTACCGTTCCTCTTTCAGGACACGCATGTTGAGGCCCGAGGTAGTATTGGAAATGGTTGGGAGGAGTGAGAGAGACACCAGTGAGCAATTATGGGTAGTCATAGGGAAGAATCCAGCCATAGAAAAGGGCACTTACCTCCTTGAGTCTCAAATCTCTCTCTTTTAAAATGGCATGGTAGGAATACTCCAGTATTCCTGCCTGGGAAATCCCATGGACAGGGGAGCCTGGCGGGCTGCAGTCCATGGGGTCACAAAGAGTCAGACGCAACTGAGCACACACACACACCCAATTACAGGGCTGCTTCTGGTTTCTGGACAGTCCACTCTCATTTTTTGGGAGTGGACTTTTGCTTTGCATGATTAACTCTTGCTACTTAAAACTGCAAAAAAAAAAAGGTAGGACACCAGGTAAAATTGTGTGTGTGTGTACATTTCTACACATATGCAATGCATAATCAACAATAAAATGTTTCAACATTGCGATCAGTTCAGGAAGACTTCCTATAGGAGGTGGGATTCTAGGACCTGTCTCTCAGCTATGACGTGTGTGCTAGTGAGATTAGAATTCAAGGGTAACATGGTGGCAGCAGGAAGGATACTGACAAGGGCTTTGATGCCCAGTGAACAGTGGGGGATTCAGTTTTTCTGGCCCAGGATATGAATTTGTGCCTTTCTTATCCCTCAACGACCTGACAAGGACAGAAGGCACGGCCACCTCTGTCCACAGGGTGAGGAGCAGGGGGAATCCTCTCACTTCATCGCAGAAGGACCCACACAGACTTCACACCTGGCTCTGACTGGACAGCCTGCCAGAGGGGCAGGTAGGGGTGGGGAGGAAACAGTGGCTGTGTCTGCTCCTGCCTGCAAAATTCAGGGGATGCCGGACCACTAGTGAGGGCACTCAGGAGGCTTTGTTCAACCCTCTGCCTCTGGATTCCATGCAAACCAGAACTCGGGCACACGTGTGCTTCTTATGCACTGTTGCCAGGAATGGGAAGGAATCGAGCTATCAGCCTACAGGCCTAAAGCAAACATGGCATCTCCCCGTGACCTTTTGGGTCTGTTTTCACTGGCGTTTGCCTTGTTGTTATTTAATAACAGTGTTGATAATCCTAGCCAGCATTTGTCTTTCACTCTCTGGGTCTGGGTTTTCTTTACTATAAAGTGGGAATAATAACTGAATTCTCATAAGTTGTAAGGGTATTGCAAGGATAAATAAATAGTGCGTGATATGTGCAATCACACGTATTCATTTTATTTGATTCTCAGGAATGGTAAGCCAGACATGGACATTTTTCAGATGTGGCAAATGAGGTTCAGAGAGGGCAAGTAGCTTTTCTGAAGTTACCCAGCCAACGATGGCAGAACTAGGCCTGGCACCCAGGTCTCCTGTTCTAAGCCCCTATTCCTTTTCCTCTGCGCTACATATTCAGACATCCTGACAGGTTGTGGAAAGAATACTTTGAGGAGTGGTCAGCAGTGACCCTATACTTGTGTGTGCACGCTAAGTCACTTTAGTCCTGTCTGACTCTTTGCCACCCTAGGCTCTTCCATCCATGGGATTCTCCAGGCAAGAATACTGGAGTGAGTTGCCATGCCCTTCTCCAGGGGATCTTCCCGACCCAGGGATCGAACCCAAGTCTCTTATATCTCATGCATAGGCAAGCAGGTTCTTCACTACTAGCGCCACCTGGGAAGCCTCGACCTTATTCTTGTATGTGTGTTTAAATGAGATGAAGCATCAGCATACTCAGAACCATGTCTGGCACAGGGCATATGCCCAGTAAGATCAGTTTTACTTTAATAAAGCTTGTATGAATACCGTAATAAGTATAGCAATGCCATACCATGAGCAGAGTACTTTGACAGATACACAGGCTTGTTCCATCCTCACAGAAAAGTCCATGGAGTATTTGCATTAACCCCATTTTATAGTATTTGTATTAACCCCATTCCCGTGTGCAGGGGCACATGGGAATAACGTAGCTTTCCCAAGGCTGGCAGATGACAGCTCTCCGGGCCCGCTCAGGCCAGGCTGCCCTGGGTTTTTCTCAGTCAGGGCTTCTTTCAAATGCAGCCCAGGAGATGGTGTTTCCAGGTCTCGCATAGTGAATGTCAGTGGATGGGATGCAGTTCATGGTCTGAGCCCAGAGGGAATCTCCGAGGCCATCCTGCAGTCAGGATTTGGGCTGCAGGAGCCCTAGTCAGCCTCAGCACCCCGCAGTGGATCAGCCCAGCCCTTCCAGTTCTTCTGGGCCATGCCAAAGGCATCCCAAGCTTTCTGGCCTGAACAGAGCTCCACATCCCTCCTCCCAAGATGCCATTTCCTTGGGGGTATCTCTGGATTTAGGGATGAAAAAAGAATATGAGTTCTGGAAAAGGCAGACATGGGTTTGAGCCCTCACTCTGCCCCTTCCACCCAGGCGACCTTGGCGCAATCAGTCACCTTCTCTGAGTCTGCATTCTTCACTTGCACATGAGTCTCAGGCATGTGCTGTGGTTCCTCCACGTCAGACTCTTAGAGATGTTCCAGAAAGCCATGTGGTTCCACGACACCTGCCGTAGGGGAAATGCTGCCTCATTGAGGAGCAAGAGCGGGGAAGGATTCCCTGGGGTCTGGCACCTGGTGAGTCACTTTCTTGCCACATGCCCCCAACCCTGTCCGTGGAGGGGTCAGGAGCAGCACTGCCTGAGATGGCACCTGTCGATGTCCTTTATGAACAGTAAGTGGTGAACACGTTGTTCAAGGAGGAATTCCAGGTCCAAGCAGGACCTGAGGGCCCAGCTGAAGGTGGGAATACCCCTGCACCTCTGTGCCCTCATCTGCACCCCCAACATATGGCCCGCCTTGAATTTGGAGGTCAGAAGGCTCCATGACAGACTCTCAGAGATGTGTCAGAAAACCCTGTAGTGAGAAGGCACAGAGAGAATTATATTCCATCTTTGAGGGGGGTGGGCATGCAGTAGGGTGTCACAGAGAACATTTGAGAAGCTTCCAGCTGGAGCCACAGCTCTGAGAACACTGGCTACTGGTTCTGACCCTTTCTGTCTGACCCCGAGAAGCCCAGGGACTGGGGGCAAGGTCTTCTCTCCTCCGGACCTGAGAAGTCCCAAGTGGAGTCAAGGTGGAGGTGGACTCACTAGACCCAGGAGAAAGAAGCCTCTGGAGCTCACGTACCCAAGGACACCCTCCCCCCTCAAGCCCAAGCACCCCACCACGTCATCCCTGATCACCAGGCTCTGCCCCAGTTTTCCCAGGACAGACAAGTCTCTGCACCACAACATGGTTGTCTAATACCAGAATGGCAACATGGCTAGGAAGATTCTTCCTTTCTACAAATATTTGTTTGTTTGGCTGTGCCAGGCCTTAGTTGCAGCACGGGGGATCTTCAGTCTTCATTGTAGCATGCACACTCTTAGTTGCGGCATGTGGGATCTAGTTCGCTGACCAGGGATTGAAGCCGGGGCCCCTGTGTTGGGAGTGTGGAGTCTTAGCCACTGGACCACCAGGGAAATCCTAAGAAGATTCTTCTTATGTTGAACTGTGATCTGTCTTCCTTAACCTTTCTCCCATGGGTCACATTCAGCCCTCTGAAGTCTCATTATATCACCCACTATCTTCCAGCTCTGCCTTCCCAGGAAGACGAGGAGATGAGAGAGAGGGAGGAGGGAGTAAACGATCTGCAAACTGCCTGAGCTTTTTCATATAGCATCATCTCTACGGAAGCTGTGGGTGTCACGTTTGACAAATTGTTTTATAATATTCTCTTTTTCTGATTGCTGCCAACTCTTCTTCATCACCACCACCACCCCCTCCACCCACTGACACTGCTCTGAGAATGACCCAGGAAGTGGGAAGCAATCATAGCACCTCACCTCCTAGGGCTTCTCCAGTTTGAATGACAATATTTAGCAGTTTTCACCTTTTTATCATTTTTAATAATTTTTTCAGACGAATCCTTTTTTATCAAATAGACTCTTAGGTGGAACTTGGATAGATGAATGGAGAGGCAGGTATTTAGATAAAATGGGAGTGGTGTGGTCATGTAGGAGTACTACAGAGCCCAACTACAAGGTTCAAGTCCTTGCTCTGTTGTTTACTAGTTACTGGCCTGGAGCAAGTCACTTAACCTCTCAGCTCCTCAGTTTCCTCATCTGCAAGTGAGCGTAATGGTTAAAACCCATCTTAAAAGAATATTGTGACAACTAAATGAGTTATTGCATCTAGAGCCTTAAGAGAACCCCTAGAGGAGTGAGTGTCTGCCATGATGGTGATGATGGTGGTGGTGATGATGGTGGAGATGATGACGGTGGTGGTGAAGATGGTGATGATAAGTGTGGTGTTGATGATGGTGGTGATGATGATGGTGATGGTGATGGCAAGAATGAAGATGATCACTAAGGGCTGAAGTTGGGGAGGCTCTCCCTTCCTCTAACCAGTATAATTCTTGAAACATTGAAGATTCTGGGAACACTCCCTGTAGACGATTTATCTAGTTCATTTTCTCATTTGATAGAGACCTCTAGAGGGTCACACGATGGAGTGCTGTAGAATAAACCCAGATCTTGAGCTGAGGTCTCCTGCCTCCTGGATGCTGCAATTCTCAGAGGTCTTTCTGCATGTGCCAAGCTGTGGACCCGAGGCAAGGCCACAGACAAGGATTCAGCCTCACCCAGCAGCCAGTGGGTCTGACCTTGGCTGAGCTGTGCTGCTCCCCATTCACCCTAGGGTGGGTCCCAGAGGTCTTCTGCTGTTGAAGTAGCAACTTCAGACCTCTTGAAGTAACGATGGAGGTTGAAAGGTGGGGAGGAGGTGAATGAAGGCAATGAGCTGTGAAGCTTAATTCACACTTAGGCCTGGTCTTAAGGGCTTAAGCTACAAGTTGTCACATTCTGTATTTACAAGGTGCAGTGATTAACTGGCAGAGGAGTCCAGAGACCAGGCTTTCTCCACCCCCTCTCCCCTCCTTTCTCACTCTGGAACAGGAGAGAAAGTGTCTCCACAAGCAAGCAGTCCCAGGCAGAGGTGCCTCTCGGACGTTTATGTTGCATCTCCAAGGTGACAGAGCAGAGAGGTCTTTAGTTTTTAATTAAAACCAAATGAAATGTCTCTTACATCAAGTGACAACCCTCACTCATTCATTTAACACAGTTATCGAGCAACTATTATGTAAGTTTGGAAAGGCCACCTTCATAAGCATGTGACCTTTGCAGTCATACAGAGTCTCATGCTCAGAAAAACCCACATTTGAGTCAATGGTCTGCTGTCAGAACCTTGAAATCGTTACTCATTTTATCTTGACGGGGCTGTTTTGTGAGGTTGTAGGGAAGTCCGGCACAGGAGAGCCTGCACACAGACAGCAGGTGTGTCCCGTCCCGTCACCCTACTCCAATGCAGCCTTCTTGACACCCCATGAGCAGAGAACTCCAAGGGACACGCATGTGGGGACAGCGTAGGCAGACTCACGTCAGCACAGGGCAGGGTGTGGGGTCCCTGACTGGTAGGTGGGTCACTCAGAGGCCGGGGAGGACACTGTACATCCAACCCAGAACTTGCTCTGTGCACCGAGAGAAGGCAGCGACATTCGAAGAAACGCAAATAACCGAAGAACCCCTTCACATCCTTTCCTATGGATGTCACATCCTTATTAACCAGAAGTGCTGCTGAAAATGGTGACATGGAAGGAAAGGAAAAGACAGAGCAGCCGCCAGCTCCTTGTCCTCACAGCCCTGCCTGAGTCATCAGTGACCCGAGGCAGAGTGTGGGGGTGGAGCTGCAAGTGTAGAGAGAGAAACATCCAGGTTTATGCAGCATGTCCACTGCTCCCAGAAGAGTGAAACACGCACACGTGAACCAGCTGTCAACTGTGTGATTTTGGTGATTCCACATAGGAGTCAAATGCTCAGACTTCCATTTTAAATTTTCATGGTACAACATAAAGATGAATGAAAATTCGTGATGATCATTTAAGTTTATTTTTTTAACCTGTTAGCTTAGAATGGCATTAAATAGCAAAGGAAAATACTATGACAAACTATACTTCAATAAAAAAATTTTAATAAACTATAATGGAAAGGAATCTTAAAAGAGTATAGATAGATATTCTTTTTAAGAATTGTATTTATTGACATGAATCCACCATGGGTGTATATGAGATCCCAATCCTGAATCCCTCTCCCACATCCCACCCCATTTCCTCTCTCTGGATCATCCCCGTGTACCAGCCCCGAGCATCCTGTATCCTATATCGAACATAGGCTGGTGTATGGCAAAACCAATACGGTATTGTAAAGAAAAATAAAGTAATAATTAAAAAAAAAAAAAAAAGAATTGTATTTATTCTTAAATATAGATGTATTCTTTTCCATATATATATATATATATATACAACTGAATCACTTTGCTATACACCAGAAGCAAATACAACATTGCAAATTAACTACAGTCCAAAAAATCATTTTTGATATGGACCATTTTTAAAGTCTTTATTGAATATGTTACAGTATTGCTTATGTTTTATGTTTTGGTTTTTTGGCTGCGAGACATGTAGGGGTCTTAGCACCCCAACCAGGGTCTGAACCTGCACCCTGTGCACTGGAAGGTGAAGTCTTAACTACTGGGCCACCAGGGAAGTATCCACCCTCCAGTCTTTTTAAAAATGCTATGACAAGTCAAGACAGAAAACACAGAAGAAAAGGAAAAGCTGTCTGTTTTACTGTCTCTAATGGCATTTTTTTCCTGCTTTTTGAACAGGGTGCTGCCTTTTCATCTTGTGTGGGGCCCACACGTTACATAGTCGCCCTAGGGATGAGGCACCAGGGATCCAGGATTAACAAAATCCAGTCCCCGCCCTCATAGAGCCTACTAGTCTAGCGAGAGAAACACAGGTGAAAAGAATGATCCTAAAAATACATCATCAGAAGCTGATCAGTGGACTTCCCAGGTGGCTCTCGTGGTAAAGAACCTGCCTGCCAGTGCAGGAGACATAAGAGACGCAGGTTCGATCCCTGGTTTGGGAAGATCCACCGCAGGAGGGCATGGTAACCCACTCCAATTTTCTTGCCTGGAGACTCCCATGCACAGAGGAGGCTGGTGGGCTACAGTCCATAGGGTCTCAAAGAGTCAGACACGACTGAAGTAACTTAGCACACATGCATACAAGCTCATCAGTGCTAAGTAAAAAAAATCAGAAGGTTACCTCAGGGCACATAGTAGCAGGACCTAAACTAGCCTTGGGGTCAGAGGAAGTGATGTTTGAACAGAGATGTGAGGCATAAGCAGGTGTCCACGAAGTAAAGAAAAAGGAATAAGTGGTCCAGATAGAGGGGACAGTGTGTGCAAAGGTCCTGAGGCAGGACAGAGTCTGGCATCCCAGGAAAAGAAGGCCACTTGACTGGACATGGCCCAGTCTTATAAGTCCCATCAAGGAATTGATCTTTATCCTAGGAGTTATGGAAAGCCATTAAAGAATCTGAATAGCAACTTCCCTGGTGGTCCGGTGGTTAAGACTGCGCTTCCATCCCAGTGGGTATGGGTTTTATCCCTGGCCAGGGAACTAAGATCTTGCCTGCTGTGTGGCACAGCCAAAAAAAAAAATTTTTTTAAACACAAACAAATGGAAGAATCTAAATAGGATTCCTGGTACATGCAGACACACAAAGAATCTAAGTAAGAGAGTAATGGGGTCAAATCTGCATTTTTTTTAAAAAAATAGAAAGTTCCTTTTGTTACAATGTAATGAAATCAAATTTATATTTTAAGGCAGGGCAAGAAAAAATTAAACATAAAATTCTCTCTGTGTGTTTGAGCCTCCCCCGTCATGTACATTACCCATTACAAGAACCTTGAAAACACAGGAGTGCCTTCTTAGCTGTGAAGATCATTTTTTTTCCTTTCTTCTGATGCTAGCAATGTAACTTCTTAAAAGAAGAGCATTCTTTCCCAGCTCTGCAGGGGGTCATGCAGAGCTGACCCCCTCTTTGTATGTGCTGGACTATGCATCCTTGGTGAGTTTTATGTAAAACATCAGTATGTCATTTTGATCTGCGATCGTTTGTCTCAAAACCGTGTATGACTGCTTCTAACAGCAGAACCGTTCTTGGCGCTTTCTGATAACCTGCTTCCTGGATTATAATTCTCAGCCTGACTCAAATAAAATTCCCCCCTTTTTTTTCTTCTTAACTTGCTAGTTAATTGACCTTTCATCAACAAATGTTAGAACAGCCTGAAAGGAGCAAGACTAGTTAGAAAAAAGGCCACTGCAATAATCCAGGTGAGAGACGATGGCGTCTTAGGCTGCAGTGGGGAGAGAGGGTTGAATGGGTTTAAGAGGCAAGGAGGAGGAAAAGTGATGGAGTGAATGGAGGGGGCAAGAAGAGAGGAGAACAGACATCGGGAATGACCCCTAAGCTTCTGCTCCTAGCCACTGTGTGGGTGGTGAGGTCATTTACAAGACATGTATTAGTGATAAAGGGCAAGTTTGGAGAGTGGAGGAAGGGTGAGAGAGAAGTTTATGAGTTTTCCTTTATGTTCAGTTAAGTTTCCTTTGGAACATCCTGACAGAGTATTGAGAATGCCATTGGCATCTTGATTCAGAGCCCAGAAGTGAGGTTTGGAGTTCACAGCAAATAAAAACTACAGCCATGCAAGAGACTGGAATAGACAGCCAGCACAAAGACTTGCAAAAATGTTCACCACAGCATTATTCGTAACAACCCCAAAATGAAACAAACCAAATGTGCGTCACTTGTGAATAGATGAACAAACAGTGGGTATGCACCCACTGGAATACTACTTGTCAACAAAGAGAAACAGACTACGGCTACTATGGAGCAATATGGATGAATCTCAAAAATAGTATGCTTAGGGAAAGAAATCAGATATAAAAGAGTACATATGCCTAATTCAATTTACATGACATGCTAGAACAGGCAAAACTAATCTTTACTGATAGGAATCAGATCAGTGACTGCCTGGAGCAGAGAGGGGTGTGAATTGACTGCAAAGGGGTGGGGATGGGGGCACGGGTTTTGGGGGTGGATAATGGGGCTGTTCTGTACCATGATTGTGGCGGTGGTTACACAGCTGTATGCGTGTCAAGACTCTCAGAACAGTACATGGAAATATGTGAATTTTACTGCCTGTAACTTAAACCTTAAAAAAAAAACTCACAATTTAAAAACTGAAGCCATGAGTATAGATAAGATTCACTGAGTGAAAAGGATAGAGAAGAAAAGAGAACGGTGGAGTGGGTGACTAATAATTTCACCAACAGTTAACACGTGTCCTTACATCTTGCATGTGAGAAAAACGAGGCTCAGAGACGTGGAGCGCCTTCCCCAAGGTCGCACAGCACTAGGGAGGAAAGCTGGGGCCTCAACCCAGAGCCATCAACCAGGCCTGGGCCCACGCAAGCACCAAGGCCCCTAACTCATCTTCTTTGAGGTGCAGGTGTCAGTGAGCTGGTTTGAGGTGTTCCTCTTACCTGATCTGTAAAAGTAAAGACACCTGTTACCCACCCACACACGCACAACATGCAACGGCAGGACAACAGCTCAAAAGGGGTAACAGGAGGCACAAAGGAACTGCTGGTCCACGGTGCCTCTGGAATCTGCTGGGCCCACCTTGCACATTCCCTGCCTAGATTTCAAGACCTGAGAACGATTCCACGTCTGTTGCCTCAACGTTCTACCCTTGGGCTCATATTTCCACTGAAAGGCAACTGAGTAGATCTTTCAGCTTTTTCCTGCCTGTAGAATTTGGGAGATCTTACAGCCTCCTTCCATTTTGCATTCTCATTGCCCTGACGGTCCAGTCAGGAAGTACTTTTGATGAATAAGCTTTCGTCAAGACTGTGTATGTCTGGAACTTCCCTGGTGGTCCAGGGGTTGGGACTTCGCCTTCTAATGCAGGGGATGTGAGTTCAATCCCTGGTCTGGGAGCCAATGTCCCACATGCCTTGTGATCAAAAAAACCAAATCATAAAAC
Source organism: Cephalophus harveyi (assembly GCA_006410635.1). Lineage (NCBI taxonomy): Eukaryota > Metazoa > Chordata > Mammalia > Artiodactyla > Bovidae > Cephalophus > Cephalophus harveyi. The sequence continues at coordinate 515,052 of SJYT01067703.1, forward strand.
AGAAGCAATATTGTAACAAACTCAAGGAAGACTTAAAAAAAACATACTGTGTGTGTCTTCCCTGGATTTCAACAGGGTTCACCCTGCCTGTCGAAAGCCACACCCCAGATCTTTGTGAGATGAGCCCTCCCATCCTTCAGCCCCAGCTGAGGTCACCAAGGGCTGACCCCCTCCGGCTGCCTCAAGGCCCTGTGTTTGGACTAAGGGGTTCTGGTTCTGGGAGGCACACCCCCAGTCTCTCAAAGCAGCCCTTTGAGTGATTCAGTGCTGCTGTGATGCTTTGAGCTCCATGAGGTTTTTTTTTCCTTAATTATTTTATGTATTTCTTTTTGACTGTGCTGGGTCTTTGTTGCTACGCTGGCTTTCTCTAGTTGCAATGAGGCAGGAGCTACTCTTCTTGCAGTGCGTGGGCTTCTTATTGCGGTGGCTTCTCTTGTTGTGGAGCACCAGCTCCAGGGCGTTCTGGCTTCAGTCATTGGGGCGAATGGCCCCTAGAGTGCTGGCTCAGTACTAAGGCACAGAGGCTTAGTTGCTCCTCAGCCTGTGGAATCTTTCTGGACCAGGGATCGAACTGGTGTCCCCCACATTCGTAGGTGGATTCTTATCCACTGCACCACCAAGGAAGTCCTTTGTGAGGTTTTAAGGAAAAATTGTACACTTTCTGCTTTTCCTCTAGACAGCTCCTCTCTATTCCATCTTCTTGGAGGTGGTTTCTTAGCGTTCACATCTTGTGCCATGTGGGGAGGCTGAAAAGTCTCAAAATCTTCAAATCCTCCTTCTCTTTCCATGGCTTTTTAAACCAGCTTCTGCTTGGGAATTCCCTGGTGGTCCAGTGGTTAAGGCTTCATGCTCTTACTGCTGAGGGCTTGGGTTCAATTCCTAGTTGGGGAACTAAGATCCCATAAGCCATGTGGCACAGCCAAAAAATATACAAAAAAAAAAAAAAAAAACTAGCTTCTCTTCCATTAATCTCTCTCCTCTCACATTTTGGTAGGAAAAAACAGGAAGCAACCTGCAGCCCTTGTTCCCCTCCACTCTGTTAACCAGTGTATCACTTACCCTTTCTGTTTTCCAAGTCCCTGCAAGGAGACAGTTTTTCTAAGCTCTTTGCTGCTGTTCAGCAAGGGTCTCCTTCCAGCTGCTCATAGTAAAACCCTCACTTCTGTTGAGGCCTGTCTGGCAAGTTCTGGAAGCCTGCAGTTCCAACAGGATCCAAGGAGTTGTCCGTCAGGCTTCTCAGGACTCTTCCAGCCTCTGTCCTCTGTACCCCACATTTTTTATGGATTTGTTAAAGCAGTACCCTTCTGGCTCAGCTAGTAAAGAATCCGCCTGCAATGCGGGAGACCTGGGTTTGATCCCTGGGTCGGGAAGATCCCCTGCAGAAGGGAAAGGCTACCACTCCAGTATTCTGGCTGGAGAATTCCATAGACTGCATTGTCCATGGGGTCACAAAGGGTCGGACACAACTAAGCAACTTTCATTTTCACTTAAAGCAGTACACCATTTCCATTACTGAAATCTGTGTTAGTTATCTATTGCTGTGTAATAATTTAACCACAAACTAAAAAGCTTAAAACAGCATACACTTATTATCTTTTTTAAAAATCTTATTTTGTTTATTTATTTAGCTGCGCTGGGTCTTAGCTGCAGCAAGCAGGATCTAGTTCCCTGAGCAGGGATCGAATCTGGGGCCTCCTGCATTGGGAGCTCTGAGTCTTAGCCCCCAGACCACCAGGGAAGTCCCCATGTTTATTATCTCACAGCTGATGAAGGGCAGGCATCCAGGCAGGAAGGAACTGCCGTGATATGTCCAGAGACAGAAAGCACCTTCCTGGTTTCCAGGGGCCAGGAGGGAAGGATGAGGATGACTCCTGGTGGGTACAGGATTTCTTTTCAATGAAAATATTTTGAGATTGTTGAGGATGGTTGCCGACTTTATGACTGTACTAAAAATCATTGAATTGTATACTTTAAAAAGGGAAATCTTTATGGTATGTGGATTATAGCTCAATTAAAAACAAAAGGGTGCTGGCCAGGGATGGGCTCTATACTCCAACAAAAAAAAATATAAAAAAAAAAATGTTTAAGTAAACTAAAAGTGAAGTTAACTTCAATAATATATTTATTTTACTCAATGTATCCAAAGTATTATCATTTCAACTTGTAATCATACATAAAATTGTTAATGAGATCCTTGAAAAAAAATTTTTTTTCATACTAAGTCCTAGAAGTTTAGTGTGCATTTTACACTTACAGCACATTTCAGTGTGGATGCTAAATTTTAATCGGAAATACATGGCCTGTATTTAATTTCACAGCATTTACATTGAAAATTCAAGTTGTCTCACCCATATTTTTTTCTAATAACTGAAAGGAGGGAGTATCAATTTTTTTCTTTTTTTTTAATTGGAATACGGTTGCTCTACACTGCTGTGTCAGTCTCTGCTGTGCAGCAAGTGAATCAGCCATACACACACCTGCTGCTGCTGCTGCTAAGTCACTTCAGTCATGTCTGACTCTGTGCAACCCCATAGATGGCAGCCCACCAGGCTCCCCCGTCCCTGGGATTCTCCAGGCGAGAATACTGGAGTGGGTTGCCATTTCCTTTTCCAGTGCATGAAAGTGAAAAGTCACAGTGAAGTCGCTCAGTCGTGTCCGACTCTTTGTGACCCCATGCACTGCAGCCAACCAGGCTCCTCCGTCCATGGGATTCTCCAGGTGAGAACACTGGAGTGGATTGCCATTTTCTTTTCCAATATGTGAAAGTGAAAAGTCAAAGTGAAGTCGCTCAGTCGTGTCCAACTCTTTGCAACCTCATGGACTGCAGCCTACCAGGCTCCTCCCATGGGATTTTCCAGGCAAGACTACTGGAGTGGGGCGCCATTGCCTTCTCCATACGTATACCTATATCCCCTCTTTTTTGTATTTCCTTCCCGTTTATGTCACCATAGAGCACCGAGTTATACAGTAGGTTCTCATTAGTTACCTGTTTTATACATATTAACAGTGTATATATATGTGTCAATCCCAACCTCCCAATTCATCCCTCACACACACACAACCCACCTGTTCCCGCTTGGCATCCATACATTCCATACATTTGTTTTCTATGTCTGCCTCTATTTCTGCTTTGCAAATGAGATCATCTATACCATTTTTCCTAGATTTCACATATATGTGTTAATATATAATATTTGTTTTTCTCTTTCTGAGTTAGTTCACTGTGTATGACAGTCTCTAGGTCCATCCCCAACCAACTGGTTATCTGCAACCGACTTTTAAATTGATTTTTACTGAAAATTAAGCACATTAAGAGTTCAGTCAGTTCCTCAGCTGCACACACAGGCCGCATTTCTAATGCTCCACATCCACTTGTGACCAGCGGCCACCAGGAAATAAGCCTCTGCTGTCTGGGCTCTCTCCAGTTACCCCCACTGACTTGGGCCCCAGGAAACTGGGTCTTGTCCTCCAGTCACCTCCAGGGGAGGTGGGATTTCAGAATTTGCTGGGTTAGTGAGATGGGAAGGAGTATGGACAGCATGGGTGGGAGACCCCGGGGGCGAGAAGCGGCC
>SJYT01067703.1:518764-551569 GCA_006410635.1 Cephalophus harveyi
TTAGGGGATTATTTGACATTTCATACTTTTAAATTTTTATAAATTAAATTCTTTCCCCTAGGCTAGGTTTTTCTAAGCTTCAGATCTCTGGCTGGAATTGGCCTGATTTGCATAATCCCACCTCTGATATTTAGCCCCAACCCTTAGGAGCCCCTTTTTTGCTGGTCTATCAGGGAAGGCTCTCTGCCAGACATTCATTCACCTTCCTGGGTCTTCCCACTGTGGGCAGCCACCCTGCCCCAGCCTCCCCTTCCCTGGAGCTGAGCTGGGCCGAGCTGCTGCTGAGAAGCTGGGATAATCCGCCCTGAGCTATTTCAAGGATTAGTCCTGCTGCCCAGTGCCCAGCAACCACGGGGTGGGATTTCAGGGCTGTGGACGATGGGCCAGGAACGATGGGACGATGGGCCAGGAACGATGGGCCAGGACGATGGGCCAGGAACGATGGGCCATCCCAGGACGATGGGATGCAGCTCCTGACTCGCAGATCTACTCAGGGCGCTGGGCACCAGGCTCTGGGCTCTGGGCTAAGGGCACATCCTGGACTGTGGAGTTGAGTAGAAGGACATAGGCAGCCTGCCGGGCTACAGGCTGGAGAGTCAGAGCCTGAGGTCTTAGGTCCTCAGTCTCTGCCCTGAAACAGACACACACACACACATCCCTCTCCAAACACACACACACATACACCCCTCTCCACACACACACTCTCACCCCTCTCTACACACACACTCTCACCCCTCTCTACACACACACACACACACACACACACACACTCAGTCTCTGCCCTGAAACAGACACACACACACACATCCCTCTCCAAACACACACACACATACACCCCTCTCCACACACACACTCTCACCCCTCTCTACACACACACTCTCACCCCTCTCTACACACACACACACACACACACACACACACCCCGCATCCTCTCCTCCTCCTCACTTTCACACACCAGCCTCATCACAACTCTCGTGGACTGGGTGGGTTCTTTTACGTTTGTAGGAATCTTATTCCATGAAAAAATATTAAATATCATATTTTCTGACTATGTTGGTACACAGATGAAAATGTTAATACTCAAATATCTTCTTCAATCTGAAGTTCATTTTTTTCTTCTGATTCTTAATGAAAATACATTTGTGGTCTTCTGAAAGTGCTGTCTTACTGTGCGTGATGGGGGAAGTTGCCACCACCTGTGGCTGGCTGGTGCCTGCCCCACTGTGTTCCCAGCTCTGGTCCTCCAAAGCTGCAGAGGAGGCTGGGATTGGGGGTGTCAGGGGAGCTACGAGGTCCCAAAGTGGGCCTTTGGGGGTCAGAGCGAGGCCTGGAAGCCCCCTGTCTGCTCCCTCTGAAAAAGGAGAGTTTCCTCAGCTGGAAGAACCTGGTGCTGCCCAAGAACAAGTTCATGGTTTCATGGAGTCCGTCCCGCCCCCCAGATGCCACTGATGACAGATAAGTCTGAGCAAATCCGAGGGAGCCCAATTTTGGCACCAGAAAGAGATGGCTTCTTCTGAACCCACCAGCCACTGGAGTTCTGGCTCCAGTCCTGACTGCCCGCTGTGGCACATGCGGCCCTCTTCAGGAGCAGATACAATGGAGTTGGTGAGAGTGTCTACTAACAGGTGGCCCTGGCTGAACCTGGACAAGTTCTTAAGCCTCTCAAAGCCTCATTTTCCTCCAAGTGTACATAGGAATGATGGGAATATTTTCCTTACCAAATTCTTATAAGTATTAGTTATTGTGTACCAACACGTGCTTTGCACCCAGGAAAACGCTATACACTTGTTAAGAAGTAGGACTGTCGTACGGGTCCATAACTTCAAGCCAAATAGATGGGGAAACAATGGAAACAGTGACAGACTTTATTTTCTTGGGCTCCAAAATCACTGTGGATGGTAACTGCAGCCATGAAATTAAAACACTTTGCTCCTTGAAATAAAAGCTATGACAAACCTAGACAGCATATTAAAAAACAGACATTACTTTGCCTACAAAGGTCCATCTAGTCAAAGCTACGGTTTTTCCAGTAGTCATTCTTGGATGTCAGAGCTAAACAACAAAAAAGGTTGAGCGCTGATGCCATTGAACTGTGGTGCTGGTGAAGACTCTTAAGAATCCCTTAGACAGCAAGGAGATCAGGCCAGTCAATCCTAAAGGAAATCAACTCTGAATATTCATTGGAAAGATTGATGCTGAAGCTGAAGCTCCAATACTTTGGCTACCTAATGAGAAGAACTAACTCACTGGAAAAGACCCTGATGCTGGGAAAGATTGAAGGCAGGAGGAGTAGGGGATGACAGAGGATGAGATGGCTGGATGGCATCACGACTCAATAGACATGAGTTTGAGCAAGGGAGATGGTGAAGGAAGCTTGGCATGCTGCAGTCCATGGCGTCGCAAAGAGCCGGACATGACCGAGTGACTGAAGCAGCAACAGAACTGTCATACAAAACAAATAAACAGAGAAGATCACCCACCTCTTCTCTTTATCATAAATGAGGATATAGATGTAAAGTACCAAGTGCATTGCCCAGCACAGATTAGGAGTTCAGAAAATGGTACCCAGTATTGTGGTCTGGTTCACATAATGGGGAAGCCTGGCTTGGAGAATTTTGAGCATTACTTTACTAGTGTGTGAGATGAGTGCAATTGTGCGGTAGTTTGAGCGTTCTTTGGCATTGCCTTTCTTTGGGATTGGAATGAAAACTGACATTTTCCAGTCCTGTGGCCACTGCTGAGTTTTCCAAATTTGCTGGCAGATTGAGTGCAGCACTTTCACAGCATCATCTTTCAGGATTTGAAACAGCTCAACTGGAATTCCATCACCTCCACTAGCTTTGTTCGTAGTGATGCTTTCTAAGGCCCACTTGACTTCACATTCCAAGATGTCTGGCTCTAGATTAGTGATCACATCATCATGATTATCTGGGTCGTGAAGATCTTTTTTGTACAGTTCTTCTGTGTATTCTTGCCACCTCTTCTTAATATCTTCTGCTTCTGTTAGGTCCATACCATTTCTGTCCTTTATCGAGCCCATCCTTGCATGAAATGTTCCCTTGGTATCTCTAATTTTCTTGAAGAGATCTCTAGTCTTTCCCATTCTGTTGTTTTCCTCTATTTCTTTGCATTGATCACTGAAGAAGGCTTTCTTATCTCTTCTTGCTATTCTTTGGAACTCTGCATTCAGGTGCTTATATCTTTCCTTTTCTCCTTTGCTTTTCGCCTCTCTTCTTTTCACAGCTATTTGTAAGGCCTCCCCAGACAGCCATTTTGCTTTTTTGCATTTCTTTTCCATGGGGATGGTCTTGATCCCTGTCTCCCGTACAATGTCACGAACCTCATTCCATAGTTCTTCAGGCACTCTATCTATCAGATCTAGGCCCTTAAATCTATTCCTCACTTCCACTGTATAATCATAAGGGATTTGATTTAGGTCATACCTGAATGGTCTAGTGGTTTTCCCTACTTTCTTCAATTTGAGTCTGAATTTGGCAATAAGGAGTTCATGATCTGAGCCACAGTCAGCTCCCGGCCTTGTTTTTGTTGACTGTATAGAGCTTCTCCATCTTTGGCTGCAAAGAACATAATCAATCTGATTTCAGTGTTGATCATCTGGTGATGTCCATGTGTAGAGTCTTCTCTTGTGTTGTTGGAAGAGGGTGTTTGCTATGACCAGTGCATTTTCTTGGCAAAACTCTATTAGTCTTTGCCCTGCTTCATTCCGCATTCCAAGGCCAAATTTGCCTGTTACTCCAGGTGTTTCTTGACTTCCTACTTTAGCATTCCAGTCCCCTATAATGAAAAGGACATCTTTTTTGGGTGTTAGTTCTAAAAGGTCTTGTAGGTCTTCATAAAACCGTTCAACTTCAGCTTCTTCAGCATTACTGGTTGGGGCATGGATTACCATGATATTGAACGGTTTGCCTTGGAAACGAACAGAGATCATTCTGTTGGTTTTGAGAATCGCACCCAAGTACTGCATTTTGGACTCTTTTGTTGACCATGATGGCTACTCCATTTCTTCTAAGGGATTCCTGCCCACAGTAGTAGATATAATGGTCATCTGAGTTAAATTCACCTGTTCCAGTCCATTTTAGTTTGCTGATTTCTAGAATGTCAACACTCACTTTTGCCATCTCCTGTTTGACCACTTCCAATTTGCCTTGATTCATGGACCTGACATTCCAGGTTCCTATATCTGATCTGATGCAATATTGCCCCTTACAGCATCGGATCTTGCTTCTTCACCAGTCACATCCACAACTGGGTATTATTTTTTGCTTTGGCTCCATCCCTTCATTCTTTCTGGAGTTATTTCTCCACTGATCTCCAATAGCACATTGGGCACCTACCGATCTTTGGAGTTCCTCTTTCAGTATCCTATTATTTTGCCTTTTCATACAGTTCATGGGCTTCTCAAGAAAAGAATACTGAAGTGGTTTGCCATTCTCTTCTCCAGTGGGCCACATTCTGTCAGAAAGAGCTGACAGAAAAATCTGGTTTTAGAAAAGGCAGAGGAACCAGAGATCAATTGCCAACATCCGCTGGATCATCGAAAAAGCAAGAGAGTTCCAGAAAAACATCTATTTCTGCTTTATTGACTATGCCAAAGCCTTTGACTGTGTGGGTCACAATAAACTGGAAAATTCTGAAAGAGATGGGAATACCAGACCACCTGACCTGCCTCTTGAGAAACATATATGCAGGTCAGGAAGCAACAGTTAGAACTGTACATGGAACAACAGACTGGTTCCAAATAGGAAAAGAAGTACAGCAAGGCTGTATATTGTCACCCTGCTTATTTAACTTCTATGCAGAGTACATCATGAGAAACGCTAGGCTGGAAGAAGCACAAGCTGGAATCAAGATTGCCGGGAGAAATATCAATAACCTCAGATATGGAGAAGGCAATGGCACCCCACTCCAGCACTCGCCTGGAAAATCCCATGGACGGAGGAGCCTGGTGGGCTGCAATCCATGGGGTCGCTGAGAATCAGGCACGACTGAGCGATTTCACTTTCACTTTTCACTTTCATGCATTGGAGAAGGAAATGGCAACCCACTCCAGTGTTCTTGCCCGGAGAATCCCAGGGACAGGTAAGCCTGGTGAGCTGCCGTCTATGGGGTCGCACAGAGTCGGACACGACTGAAGTGACTTAGCAGCAGCAGCAGCAGCATGCAGATAACGCCACCCTCATGGCAGAAAGTGAAGAGGAACTCAAAAGCCTCTTGATGAAAGTGAAAGAGGAAAGTGAAAAAGTTGGATTAAAGCTCAACATTCAGAAAACGAAGATCATGGCATCTAGTCCCATCACTTCATGGGAAATAGATGGGGAAACAGTGGAAACAGTGTCAGACTTAATTTTGGGGGGCTGGGGCTTCCCTGGTGGCTCAGAGGTTAAAGCGTCTGCCTCCAATGCGGGAGACCTGAGTTCGATCCCTGGGTCGGGAAGATCCTCTGGAGAAGGAAATGGCAACCCACTCCAGTATACTTGCCTGGAGAATCCCATGGACGGAGGAGCCTGGTAGGCTACAGTCCATGGGGTCGCAAAGAGTCGGACACGACTGAGCGACTTCACCTCACCTCACCTCACCCAAAATCACTGCAGATGGTGATTGCAGCCATGAAATTAAAAGACGCTTACTCCTTGGAAGGAAAATTATAACCAACCTAGATAGCATATTGAAAAGCACAGACATTACTTTGCCAGCAAAAGTCCATCTAGTCAAGGCTACAGTTTTTCCAGTGGTCATGTATGGATGTGAGAGTTGGACTGTGAAGAAAGCTGAGCGCCGCAGAATTGATGCTTTTGAACTGTGGTGTTGGAGAAGACTCTTGAGAGTCCCTTGGACTGCAAGGAGATCCAACCAGTCCATTCTGAAGGAGATCAGCCCTGGGATTTCTTTGGAAGGAATGATGCTAAAGCTAAAACTCCAGTACTTTGGCCACCACATGCGAAGAGCTGACTCATTGGAAAAGACTCTGATGCTGGGAGGGATTGGGGGCAGGAGGAGAAGGGGACGACCGAGGATGAGATGGCTGGATGGCATCACCAACTCGATGGACATGAGTTTGAGTGAACTCTGGGAGTTGGTGATGGCAGGGAGGCCTGGCGTGCTGTGATTCATGGGGTCTCAAAGAATCGGACACGACTGAGTGACTGAACTGAACTGAACTGATGGTGGTCTGGTTGCTACTTCTTGTCTAATCTTATCTCCAGTCCCTTCACCTTGAACTTCACCAGCACCAAACTGCTGACGGTCTAGTGTCACACCCCCTCTGCACACTGTCTCACCTCCTGATCACTGTAGCAGAAACAGGCTTATCTATAGCTAGACTCTGTTTCCCAGCCTGCCTTGCACTTAGATGTGGCCACTTGAGCAGAGTCCTTCCAGCGGAAGATAAACAGGAGTGATCTGTGCTGCTACTAGATCTGCTCCATCAAACCCTGGATGTGGTCTTCATATTCTTTCCCTTCCCAACCCCAGAAGCCCCTTGTTGAGGGCAGCAGACCCGTAGATGGAAAGAGCTCAGGTCCCTGAGTTAAAGCCTGAAGGAAAGCCCTCCACGGATCTGGATAAGTGACGGGATTGTTTCCAGTTGCTGCAGCAACCAGGCTCACCTTGATGAATAGACTCCTGCTGTCTCGTGGTCCTTGAATGCCTGTAACCCCCACCTCCTCCCCTGGGGTCACTCCTGCTCATCCTTTAAGCTTCATGTCTGGCATCACATCCTCCAGAAACCCCTCTCAGAGCAAACATGAGCAAAGGTTAGGTGTCTCTAGCAGACACTGCACAGTTGAATACTCTCTTTCTATCCACTCCTTCCTAACTGTTGTCTAGTCGCTAAGTTGTGTCTGACTCTTTGCAATCCCATGGATGATAGCCTGCCAGGCTCCTCTGTCCATGGGATTTTCCAAGCAAGAATACTGGAGTAGATAGCCATTTCTTTCTCCAGGAGATATTCCCAATTCAGGGATTAAAAACCCACGTGCCCTGCATTGGCAGGCGAGTTCTTTATCACTGAGCCACCAGGGATAGAATCCTATTTTGTTCAGATAAGTAATAACCCCAGGTACAAAGACTCATATCCCAAGTCTCCTTTGCAGGTGGCCAAGGTCATGTGATCTAGACCTGGCCAATTAGATGTTAGAGAAAGTTGCTGGATGCAGATTCCTAGGGAATTTTTGTTAAAAAGGAGTAGATTGGGCTCACATCTGTATTTTACCTTTTTGCTTCCTTTCTTCCCCTAGTGCTTAGACAGCATTTCTCATTCCCCAGCCTTGTCTATCAGTTTCGTTTTTTAGAGTGAGGTGATAGCCATACAAACTGACCACTTTAAAGTGAACAGCTCTTAACACAGCATTGTAAATCAACTATAGCCCAATAAAAGTTATAATAAAAAAGAAAACAAAAAAATTTTTAATCATCATGCAGTCAATGATACAGCTTTGCTTTACTCTTTATCAACTAAATTTGTAAAATATGGCCTTGTGTTGTTTTTTATCTGTGTCTCTCATTTCCCAATCAGGCCATTAAATTCTTTTTCACTCCCCAAACCATCAAACAAAATGTCTTGTAGATGTGCTTGTAATAAAGATTCAATAAATGTAAAAAAATTAAAGCGAACAATTCAGTGACATTTAGTGCACACGCAATGCTGTGAAACTCCTCCTTCTGTGTAGCTCTGAAACCTTTCATCACCCCCAATTAAATACTTGTACCCATTAGGCAGGGCATCCCAGGTGGCTCAGTGGTAAAGAACCTACCTGCCAACACTAGAGACAGGTTCAATCCCAGGGTGGGGAAGCTCACCTGGGGGAGGGCATGGCAGCCCACTCTAGTACTCTTGCCTGGAGAATCCCATGCACAGAGAAGCCTGGCGGGTTATAGTACATGGGGTCGCAGAGAGTCGGACATGACTGAGCACACACGTTCCCATTAAGAAGCCGTTTCACATTACCCCTTCCCCTCATTCTTGAAAACAACCAACCTGCATCGACTTTTCTGGATATTTTGTGTGAATAGAATTACACGATCGGTCACTAGCGGCAGGTGAGGCCCAGTGTCCACATATTAAGATGACACTCAGCTTTTCTTTATCCTCAGCATTATCACTACAGCTCAAGTGGCTGAGGTTAAATGCTTTGCAATCCAGCTCCTAGGAAAACTTTGAAATGAAGTGTGGGATAGCCAGTCGGTGGTAGATGAGGTAGAGGACTTGGATAAAGTGAGGGTAAGCAGTCTGGATGGTGAACTGGCTGCTCCAGGCTGGGTGTGCTCTCTTGCAGCACTTTTGTGAGAAGACAGCTGGGTTTGATGTGTGGAGTGAGTATGCGGGCACATGTCTATGTACAGACAGACATCCCGAGCCCTTCGTATCTGAACACGCTTCACAGATCACAGAGCACTTAGATATCCTTTCTCTCCCATGCTCAACCCTTAACCCTAGTTTGTAAATGCCGCAGCCGAGACCCCATCAGTCCCTCTTTGATGTATTCTGGATACCTTAAGCTGATCAGTCATTGCTCAGGTGGAGTGAGGGGGAAACGAGCTTGCAGGCTGTGTTACTCAAAAACAAGATACTATAGAGGAGCTAAAAATCCTGTTGATGAAAGTGAAAGAGGAGAGTGAAAAAGTTGGCTTAAAGCTCAACATTCAGAAAACGAAGATCATGGCATCCAGTCCCATCACTTCATGGGAAATAGATGGGGAAACAGTGTTCTGGGCTCCAAAATCACTGCAGATGGTGACTGCTGCTGCTGCTGCTGCTAAGTCACTTCAGTCGTGTCCGACTCTGTGCGACCCCATAGACGACAGCCCACCAAGCTCCCCCGTCCCTGGGATTCTCCAGGCAAGAACACTGGAGTGGGTTGCCATTTCCTTCTCCAATGCATGAAAGTGAAAAGTGAAAGTGAAGTCGCTCAGTTATGTCTGACTCTTCACGACCCCATGGACTGCAGCCCACCAGGCTCTTCCGTCCATGGGATTTTCCAGGCAAGAGTACTGGAGTGGGGTGCCATTGCCTTCTCCGGCAGATGGTGACTACAGCCATGAAATTAAAAGAAGCTTACTCCTTGGAAGAAAAGTTATGACCAACCTAGATAGTATATTCAAAAGCAGAGACACTACTTTGCCGACTAAGGTCCGTCTAGTCAAGGCTATGGTTTTTCCTGTGGTCATGTATGGATGTGAGAGTTGGACTGTGAAGAAGGCTGAGCGCCGAAGAATTGATGTTTTTGAACTGTGGTGTTGGAGAAGACTCTTGAGAGTCCCTTGGACTGCAAGGAGATCCAACCAGTCCATTCTGAAGGAGATCAACCCTGGGATTTCTTTGGAAGGAATGATGCTAAAGCTGAAACTCCAGTACTTTGGCCACCTCATGGGAAGAGCTGACTCACTGGAAAAGAGTCTGATGCTGGGAGGGATTGGGGGCAGGAGGAGAAGGGGACGACCGAGGATGAGATGGCTGGATGGCATCACTGACTCGATGGATGTGAGTCTGAGTGAACTCCGAGAGATGGTGATGGACAGGGAGGCCTGGCGTGCTGCGATTCATGGGGTCGCAAAGAGTCAAACACGACTGAGTGACTGAACTGAACTGATAGAATGGCTTAAACAGCTTAAATTTATTTTTCACAGTTCTGGAGGCTCCAAAGTCTGAGATCAAGGTACCTGCCGATTTGATTCCTGAAGAGAGCCCTTTCCCTTTTGTCTGTGTCCTTAGTGTTGCAGAGAGACAGAGTATCTCTTCTCATCAGGGCTGTCTCCCCTCATGAGAGCCCCACCCTCGTGACATCATCTGCCCCTAATTACCTCCTAAAGGCCCCAGCCCAAATGCTGTCACCTTGGGGATTAGGTGTTAATGTATTGGAAGGGGTGCCCATTTGGTCTATAATACAGGTGCAAACCCATCTCTTTCCCATCATTAGTGGGGACAGTATGCTGCAGCCTGCAAACACTGGGGTCTACTCATCAAAAAAGACATTTCATCCTAACTCTCTCCCAGGGAGGGATGCAGAGAGGAGCAGGGAAGGAGGACAAAATTCTGAGAGTAATCGGAAGAGAGTAGAGAGAAATTTGTGCCAGATTTAGCAAAAAAAAATATAAAACACTTAATCCTGAATTTCAAATAAACAACAAATGATTTTTTAATATAAGGGTGCCCCATGCTCAGTTTGGGACATACTTATATTAAAAAAAAAACAAAACTTTTTTTTCCATCTGAAATTCAAATGATCTTGGCATCTTCTGTTTTTATCTGGCAACCCTAAAAGAGAGGGGACAAGAATTCTGAGGCAAGTCAACGGACCCCAGGAGGGACTATTACAGAATCTTTGCACTGATGCTGCTTTTATGTATTTTAAAGTCTTTTAAACAACCATCTAGGCCTTTTTTCTTGTTGAAACAAAGGCATATCATAAAATCTACCATTTTAACCATTTCTCCGTGTACAGTGCAGTGGTATTACATACATCCACCTCATCGTGCAACCATCAGCAATATCCAGAACTCTGTCATCGTCCCAAACAAACATGTGAAAGGAAACCAGAGCCGCACAGTCACTGAAGTAGTAAAAGCAGATTTTTCGGGACTTGGCAACAGGGGAAAAGAGAGGTCATTAGAGAGCCGGGGTCAATTCCAAATACAGCAGACAAGTGGGGACTTCTGGACAAACAGCAGGGTAGGGGATGGGGTGGATGGAAATTGACTTAAGAGGGACGGGAATTCTAGGCTAGGATTGTTGCCGCAGGCGGCCAGGTGAGGGGTGGGCCATCACCTGGGGACGGGGATGGGAGGCAGGTGGCGGGTAAGGGAGGAAGGAATTTGGCCAGATAAGAGGGCGCAGGTTTCTGGCTAAATCGAGTGACAGGATTCTTGCTAAAACTGGGCTACGCAAGCGGAGGCCTAGTTGGGAAGAGGGTTCAGAGGAGCCTGACTTAAGTGTAGTCCGGACAGACGGTCAGGAGCTCTGAACCCATTAAACCATAACGCTTCCTCCGCAACCTCAGCTCTGGTTCTGTTTGGATCTGGCGGCTATGGGACACCTCGCACAGCGTGGTCCTTCTGTGTCTGGCATTTACTATCTAAGGGAGGGCGGGCACTGGGCGGACTCTGGGGAGCCCGCAGAGGCCAAGCCCAGAAAACACAGGCAAAGAGAGGCACAACCAAACGCGTCACAGAGGAGATCACAGAGGAGATCACAGAGGAGTAGTGGGTGGAGCGGGCGCGGGGGGCGGGGCCGCGCGGAGGGCGGGGCCGCGCGGGGAGGGAGCGGTGGGCAGAGGGCACGGGGGCGGGGCTGCGTGGGGGTCGCGTCTGGCCGCCGGGCGAGGCGGTGCTGAGGGGACGGGCGGCCGCTGGGGGCCCAGAGCCGCGGCGCGGAGCCGGCGGAACTGACGGCTGGAGGCGGGGCCGGAGCTCCGGGTCGGGATCCCCCGGGAGGCGGAGCGGGCGGCGGCGGGGGCCCGGCGCGGCGCGTCGCGGAAGCGGCGGGCGTAACGCAGGTGAGGGCGCAGGCCTGGCTGGGCCGGCGGGACGGAGAGGGGGTGTTGGGGGCGGGTCGCCGAGGGGACGGACGGAGGCGGGAGCGGCTCCGGGGGACGCCGGCCGGGAGGCCCGGGCCGGGTGACTTCCGCCTCGGACGCCGACTGGCCGTGCGACCGTCCGCTGGGTTCGGACTGGGCCTCCGCACGCGCCCTCGCCCCGGGGAACCCCGACCGGTTTGGGAGGAGGGCCCGGCTCCCGCCCCGCGGGCCTGCCCACCACTGGCCCGGCTCTCGGCACCCTGCCTTTGTGCCCGTCCCTCCCGGCCCCTGGTTGACCCCACACCGCTATAACCCTGCCTGCGTTCCTGCCCGCAGCTGGTGTGGGTGTTGGTATGCCGACACTTGCAAATTTATTGTAAAAGCAGAATTTATGAGAGTCGATTTGCTGTATGTTCACTCACCTATGAGAATCCACAGTGTCTACCAAGATTGTCTAAGCCGTAGAGTCAAAGGTAGCGTCTGCCGTCCAGGAAAAAAATACTGTGCAAGAAACTACGAGTTACACGTGTGACTTTAAAAGGGAAGAGCGAAATTAACTTAGTAATACACTTTACTTAGCCCACTGTATTTAAAGTATGGTCTTCTCAACGATGTCATCAGTATTTACATTTTTAATGAGGTATTTTCTTCGTTTCGGTAGGAAGTATGAAATTCGGAGTTTTTTTTACACTTCGACTCCATCTGCATTCAGACGAGCTCCGTTTATTTCAGGTGCTCGGGAGCCCTGTAACTTGTGGCCCCTGTACCGCATGGCAGGTCTGAGGATCTCATTCCTGGCCTTCAGGCTCAAGTCGTACTCCTTGCCATCAGTGTTTTTCACAGTCTGCCCACTGTCTTTTTCTGCTCCTCCTCCGAGGATGGTTTTATCTTCCCTGCCCAAACCACTTGCCCTTGCCTACACACCTTTGTTCAGCTGTCCCTTCTCCGTGGGGTGCTCTCCCTGCCCTCTCTCCCAGGCTTGGTAGGGAGACACAGCTTCTCCCAAGAGCTTTTCCAGACTCCCTGACCCCAGTAGGGGTTTGCCACTTGCTCCTTCCTCATTGTCTCCTAGCACTGGGTTCACAGCTGGATTAGAGCATTAACACCTGCTGTGTAATTGTTTTCCAGGCTGTCTTCACAGCTAGCATTGCGTCTTATTCTTCTTCATTGTGGTCATGACCAGTGCCTGATAGTTAATCAGCCCTTGTTAGCAGACAGAATGAGTAAAAGCTCTGGACACCTGTACTCAGGCTCTCAGTTCTTTGACAGACCTGCTGTTTCCTTGTCTGGGGGCTTTGTGCCTGTTCCACCCCCTGGTCCGTGGACAGACATATATTAGGTGGGTGACTGACCATGAGAAGTGCATCTCAAGATGAGTACCTTCTTTCTGCCTTTTCCTCCCTCTGTCTTACAGGTGGGAAAACTGAGATACTAAACTAAGCTAGGATGCCCAGCAGAGCTGCGTCACCATAAATGCAAAGAGGGGCAGGGATGGTTTGGGATCAGTTGGCTCCACTTTGGTCACTTGGTGGGAGGAGAGGTGGGGAGGTGGGGAGTTATTCCGAGAACCCTGATGAGGGTGCCAGGCAGGCTTAGGTGTAGGAAGCTGAGGTGTTCACCGCTGGAGAAAAGCTTGGAGAGCAGACTGGTCATCTCAGACCAGGAAGAGTGCTGGCCTGGGAAGGGTAGGAGAGAACAAGCTGGGTGGAAGGAAGAGTGGGGGCAGCCAGCAGAGGGCGAGGAGGAGTAAGCTCCAGCAAGGTGAGGATATTGGTGTGAAGCGTTGAGCATAACCACTTTTCAGAGGGCAGTGCCATTCTCAGTCTGTGGGATGAGAAGTGGAAAGAATCAGAGGTTCAGAGAAGGCAAGCACCTTACCCCAGGTCATATAGGACTTGAAGCTCAAACAAAGCACTCTAAACCCACCCTGGGCTGACTTACCCAGCCCCACCCACACTTCTGTTGCAACCTAGGAGAGCAGGTCTGGGGCATGGTGCCAGGCTGGTTAATTTCTTCACGGTCTTCTATCGAGGGGCTGTGATTAGGCCTATTTATAGGGGCTTGGTGCCTTAATATTCTGCCCGATGCCTCTCTTGCCAATCACATCAGTGCCGTTTGCAGTGTGATTGCTGCTTTGGTGGCACCAGGGAGCGGAGTTAATTAAAGCCAGTATAAATAGACTGACTCTGCCCTCCTCTTGCAGTTCGAAGGAGGGTTTTACCTTCCTGTCCACCTCCCATGTGTCCCTCCTTCCTCCTGCCTCCCGCCACCCCATGCGCAGCTCTAATCCGGGAGAGCAGAGCCCGGACATCCCTGCCTCCTGCCATTGCCTGTCCTTCGGGAGCAGGTCCCAGGGACCAGAAGAGGAAGAACTCAGAGTCCATATTTTCTGTGCTCTTGCAGAACCGGGGCCATTTACTGGTACCCTGCAGTAGACACAGGCAATTCCTCACTGCCCCGCGGTCCATCCCTCTTTTTCACTCTGCAGCCACGGTTTCTTTATTGTTCATCCAGGCTTGGGAGGTTGAGGTGAGATGAGGTAGGGCAGGGGCACCTAGCCGGGTACCATGCACCCACCTTGTGGCAGCCAGTCAGTGCCCTCTGAATGCCTTGTGTCCGTCTCTGGTCCTTACAGTTTCCCTTGTTGACTCAACCAGTATTGACAGAACAGCAGCTCCTGGCAGCCTCCCGACTGCCACCCAGGCTGAAGCCGTGCAGACTACTGGGATAGGGGGCTGCATGCGTGCTCTTCTCCCACACCTGGCCCTGTGCCGGGTGGGTGTGGGCAAGTATGGGGGGGGGTCCTGATGCTCCCTTCTCTCCCCCAGGCACCATGACCCCCACGGGGACCCAGCATTCCTTGGCCGGTCAGACCTATGCAGTACCTCTCATTCAGCCAGACCTGCGGCGAGAGGAAGCTATCCAGCAGGTGGCGGATGCCCTGCAGTACCTACAGAAAGTCTCCGGAGACATCTTCAGCAGGTGGGTGCTGCTCCCTGGCCCAGGCAGTCGTGTCTCCAGTCCCAAAGGCACCCTCTCGGAGCACCTCTGTGGTGACTCTCAGTCCTGAGGGAAGCCAGCTGGCTCCCCTGGGCCCAGGGGGCCAAGCTGGGTGCCCTGCGTTGACTTTTTCTTGTAAGCGCTCACTGTTTACCATCCCGCTTAGCCCTGGGGTTCCCCATGCATCCACGGGCCCTGGCGATGGTATGACTCTCCCAGCTGCTCTTCCCTTGCGGGGGTGCCCTGTTCCTTCACCTGTTCCACCAGTCAGCCCATGGTTGGTTATCTACCATTTCTTGTGTGCAAGGCTCTGGGCCCTTTAATAAGGCAGCATCCTTGCCCAGCTGGAGGGTCTGCTCAGCAGCGGAAACAGACTCTAAGTGATCAGTTGGGTGTTAGTTACAGTTGTGGTAAAACCAATCTCTACTGTCTTGTAACACCTAATATTTGTATCACATTAACTGTGTGCCACCTTTGACCTGAGTGTGTTCACTCATTCAACACTTTTAACAGCTTTTTTTTTTTTTTCAATATGTATTTATTTATTTGGCTGTGCTGGGTCTTAATTGCGGCATTTGGGATCTAGTTCTCTGACCAGGGATTGAACTCAGACCCTCTGCAGTGGGAGCGCAGAGTCATAGCCCCTGGACCACCAGAGAAGTCCCTCAACAACTTTTTGTTTGAGCTTCTGTTATTTCCACTTTGTCGATGAGGAAACTCTGGCAGATAGGTCAGGAGACTTGCCTGAGCAGTGGAACTGGGCGTCACACCCAGGTGTGGGGGCTCCAGGCTCTGGAATTACCCCCTGTCTCTGTGATAAGAGGCCTGACTTGGTCTACAGGGTCAGGAAAGACATATGTGAGGAAAAGCTGGACCGGTGGAAGGGGAGATATCATGAGTGGGTAGGTTAGGGGAACAACCTTTAAGAAAGGAGGAAGAACATGAACTAAAGTGGAGAGGGGCCTCAGTGGAAGCCAGTGTGGCTGGAGCAAGGGGCTTTGGGAGGCTGGCAAGGTGGCCTTGGTTCCTCAGTGATCCCGGGTGGGGAGTGGTGGCTGTTTGTACCCCTAGCGCTGATCCAGCTCAGCTCTCAGGCTCTTGTGATTTTTCATTCAGTGTTGGTTGAACGTGTGTGTGGTGTTTGCTGTTTTCTGCAAAGGTTCCCTAGTTTTGTCCTGTGTAAAGTTCTGTTTCTCTGGCCATGAGCAAGCTCAGATGGGCTAGCGCTTCTTCCTGGATGCCCATGCTGTGCTTCCCCAGCTGGAGCATTTGAGCGCCTGACTCAGGTCCCTCTCCTGGCCAAGTCTCCCCCACTGTCCCCTGCTTGTATCCCAGACCAGGGACCCCCACCAATGCAGCGTGTAATCTCCTCCTCCACCAACTGGAACCCCACCTCTTCCCAGAAGCCTTCCCCAGTGGGGGCAGAAAATGGGGCCATTGTCTCCAGATGGAGAGCCCCAACACTTGACTCTAATGCCTCTGAGCCGTCCTCTAATGCACCTGGCTGCCCCAGGCCTCTCCAGGAAGTGAATGTAACTGAGAGCGGGGCCTCATTAAGGGGGTTGACTCTGGAGCAGACATCCTGGCTCCAGTCTGGTTTCCCCATTTGCTTGTTCTTAACCTCCCTATAAAGCCTCAGTGTTCCCATCCATAAAATGGCAATGATAATGGTGCCTTCCTCAGAGGATCATGGTTAAGATGAAATGAATTGAAATTTACAAAGGAACCGAAGTGCCTGGTGTATAGTAAGCATCCAGTAAATATTCCCTCTTGTTATCTAGTAACATCGTCTCTGCTCATTTGCCGCCTGTGCTAGCCCTCCATTACCTGTTGTCAGTAGTTATAGAAAGTGTTAGATGCTAAATGTATCCAGGGGTCACCTAAGCAAGAGGACACAGGCCTTTAAAAGCCTGTGTCCAGATTTAAAAGCCACTCGTGCCAGATTCTGGTCACCCCACACCTCGTGATGAAACAGTCCGTCAGAGATACTTGTGTTTCCTCATCAGGACTGTGACTGCATGCCTGCCTGTCTGTAAGGGGAGCATTGGATTCTTAGCATGTTTTCCTTTCCCTTCCTGTAGACATTTCCAGGTTCCTCTGCTCCTGGATGGGAGAAGCAGAGGGCAGGAAGGCCGTGCCACATGGAGGGGTGGTGGGCTCATTGAGGCCCAGGGCTGGCAGGGTGCTCCCCTAAACAGCCGACTTCCTGGTGGCCCTGCCCCTCTCCCAGCAGGCACCCAGCGTTCAGCACTGAGGAATACCGATGATGCATGACCATGTGGTCCCTGTGTTCAGGGGCGGCATCACCTCAGAGGGGAGAGCCACCGGCTGAGCTGATTCTGAGCCATGTAGCATGCACTGTGTGGGTACCTGGGGATCCAGAGGAGAGAGAAGCAAGACTTGGCAGCACATTTATCAGTTAGGTTCCCCAAACCAACTGAAGCAAAAGTAACCAGCCGGCAGAGCAGGCTTTGGAGCCACAGGGCTCAGTGGTATCGTGAGGACCCGGTTTGCTTTCATCCCCTCCCTGCTCGCTGCCTCTGGGTTGGCCCCACCCCCAGACAGGCCTTGCTCTGGCAAGGTGACCCGGGGGCCCACAGCTCAGGTCCAGCAGGAAAGAGCGCCTCCCCAGAAGCCCCAGCCTCACGGCGGTCCCAGAACCGTGGCTGGGGCCGGATGGGAGTGACATGGCGGCTGGCTCAGCCTTTGGTCACATGCCTAACCCCCAGAACCTAGGGTTTAACCTGAAATGTGGGGACCAGGCCTGTGGGAGCAGTGGCATCCCCAGTGGAGGCTGGCTGTGATGAAATGAGGGAGCAGATGGTGAGAGGAACATGACCGCCTGCTCCCAGGTCCGGGAAGGCCTCCTGAAGGAGGGCCACATGGGGCAGGTTCTGCTGAGGGGTGGGGAATGCGATCTGCATGGGACCTGGAAAGGGGCGCCAGGGGCTTGAGGCCTGACTGGAGGGTGGTGCCCCTGGCGGCAGGGCCCTCAGCACCCCAGCCCAGAAGCCACTGTCCCTGCGGTCCGCTCCTTCACTGCAGGATGGGGTGAAAGTCAGCCTCCGTGTTTGCGCCCCCCACCACCAAGCCCTTCTCATGTCCCCACAACGCTGAGACAGTCCCTGGTGGGAGAAGTGGGTGAGGGGAGAGCTGGGCCACATCAGGGCCTTGAGGGCTTCTCCCAGCTGGATGGGGCTTTGAGCTTAAGCCCAGGGTTTTGGGAGTCTTGATAGGTTCTGAGCAGGAAGTGATGGGACAGAGAGCTGGGAGGGGTCATCAGGCAGCTGCACAGGGGCCAAGGAAGGGGGGCTGTGGTGCTGGGCGGGCGGATAAGAGACACTTCAAAGGGAACGCTGACGGGACATAGTGACAGATTGGGAATGAGGTCGAAGGAGAGGGAGGGGTCGGGGACGACAGGGAGTGGGGATGCCGAGCCCCGCCCCCCTATCTCCCAGCCGCCTACGAGCCTGAGGCTCTTTTCTCCTCATGGGCTTTTGCAGTGGGGATGTGACTCCAGCTTGGAATTGCGCCCCTTAAACGTACTCCTCTTGCAGAGAAGAGCCCCCTCCGCTCCCCTCCCCTCCCCTCCCCTCCCCGCTGTTCAGGCCCAGGCCCAGCCCTTGGCCCCCCTGGAGCCAGTGCCCAGCTCTGCAGGCAGGTGAGCTCATAGGGTATTAGCATTCTGAGCTGGGTCCTTCTCCCGCTCATCTCTGCCGCAGCCGAGTCTACAGAGCTGGAGAGAATGACAAGGACCTTGCGGGTGCCTGGACCGCTCCTCACAGCCCCTCCCCAGCCTCTTCTCCTGCCTAGCAGACCTCCCGCCCTCACCTGCCCCTCGTCACCTGGGAGATGCCAGCCCCAAAATAGCTACCCAGAGACGTCACCTGTTCCACATGACTTAGATGACGTGCAGAGGGGCTGCAGGAGGAGTGGAGTGGACTGTGTGAACGGCGGGTTTAGAGACGGCCCTTCCCGGCGGCCCCAGCCTGACCGCTTGCCCTCTGCAGAGCATTTTCCTTGTCTTTTCTTCCTTTCCTCCCCTAGATTATTAAAGATGTGTATAAGAGACAGGGTTAGGAGGCCTCAATCAGCCGCCTGCATAATTAGCAGATCGGTCTTAATTACCCCAGCTAGTGGAGAAGATCCAGGGGAAAGCAAGAGCTGCTCAGAGGGCTGATGGCGGGATGCAGGGGAGGGGAAGGGAGCGGCAGTTAGGGCTGGGGGTCTTCCCCCCCGCCCCCCCACCAGCAGCTGACTGGTGTGATGCTGGGAGCAGCAGCAGCCCCAAGGGAGCCCTGGGCCTGCCTGGCTTCACAGGCGATCTCCACAGAGGGTTGTGGGGATCAGCTTCAGCTTCGGAGGTGATGGGACAGGCAGCCCAGGCGCTGTCCTGGCCCCCTGGGGGCCTCGTTGACCTTGATCGCCTCACGCCCCAGGCCCCGGCAGAGAAGCCCTCTGCCCTCCACAGTGCTCCCTTGCAGTGTGCCATGTCCTTGTCTGGAGTCTGGAATGCTCTTCTCCGGGTCTACTCAGCATTGCCTGGGGCCCCTCACCCCACCCAGTCTGTGGGTGGTCCAGGCAGGTGTTGACCATGTTCTGGGGACTTGTCGGCTTGTCTGGTCATGAGACACACAGCACTGACTTTGACCTTTACGGCAGTTCTCCGATGTAGAAGTTACCAGCCTTGCTTCTCAACTGAAGAAGGTGGGACATGGACCAGTTAAGTGACCTGCCCACGGCCATACTGCTGCTGTCCCCAGGGCTTGGGGACATGGCAGTTGTCTGTCTCCTTGGGAGCAGGCGTGTGTTGCCTGATTTCTCTCTGCCCCAGGCTCTGAGCAGACCCACTGAGCCTGCTCCTCCCTGCTGGGGTCCTGGTGACACGGTGGGGTCGCAGCTTCAGGGATAAGCCGTGGGGTCTAGATGAGGAACAAACAAGCTGCCCTCTTGGCACCGTCCTGTTCACAGTGGATGTTGCTGATCAGTCCTGGCTCTCAGGCCCCGCCCCACGTGGCCCCACAAGCCTTTCCAACACTGCCTTCCAGCCTGCCCCTGCCAGTCAGGAGAGATGACCCGCCAGCTGAAACCTCTTCTCTCACCCTTGGTCTGAGATTGGGCTGCCTGAGGCCTTTGTCAACAAGCAGGACATTACTTAGATAAGAATAGAACTCGGAATTTCATCTTCTGTCCTGTCCCTCACAGGAATCCACCCTGGAGCACTCTGACAGAGGGCATCTGGCCTGGAGTCTGGTGGCTTCCCAGGCCAGGCAGTGGTTTACGAGGATGTTCTCCTCTGCAGCACTGAGGTCTGCGTCCATGTCACACACACTGCCCGCCACAGCCACCACCACGGACTCTGATGTACCCCACTCTCTCTGGTGACGATCGCTTTCCCACCTGACAGCACCTGAGGTCTTATCTGAAGGGAGTTACATTCTCAAAGTCGTCTCATCTTTAGACCGAATGTTCTTCACTTGCCTTGTATGACGTGAGCTTCTCACTCCTCACCTTGCCCCTCACCCTCCTCTGGACGTTCGTTACCTCGTCACTTCTTACCTAGCTGCTGTGTTCCGTGTCAGGTGCTGTCCCAGGTGCTAGCGATGCAGCCGTGACTCAGGCAGAGCCTGTAGCCCGGAAGGGAATTCAGGGTCCTCTTAACGTGCAGACCTGGTTTGAAGGAGACACGGCTGTGCGTGAGTGGGGTGTCCAGGAGATGAACTCATGAATCCAGGGCTCTGCTTCCTCTGCCATGCCTCCAAGAGAGTGGGCGTCCCATTTGTTGAAAGAAGGTGGGAGAGGAACATGGTGCTGTGTGCTCCACAGACTCACTTCCCTAGTCCAGGTTGCCATTAGCGCCTAGGTGACCAAAGTCGTCAGGTCCTCCTTCACCTGAACCCCTGCTCAGCCTCTGTCCCCCATGTTTGTGCGCCTGAGTGCTGAGCTTCACAGGCATTCTGTATCAGTGTCACCTTTCCTGGCCTTTCGGCTCACGTGGGTCTTGATTCCGCCGTGCAGACCGTTTGGGGGCCTTTCCATTGGATACCCCAGCTTCCTAATCAAGCACTGGGAGAGCTGTGCGGGGCCCTGCCAGAGACCTTTGTTCACGACTGAAATCAGCCCATGGTGCCTTCCGGGTGCTGCTGTTCTCTGGCTCGCTCTGAGTTTTCCTAAGTGTGCTCTTCTCCAGCCCCCAGCTCCATCTCATCCACAGGACTTTGTGAGAAGCCATCAGCATCCTTGCTGACTCAGGCTGCACTGCGTGTAAGGTTTTTCCCCTCTTACACCAGGCTAATAACCCTGTCAGAAAACGCTGTAAATTTAAAACAGTGTTGGCCCCGGGGATCTACCTCTTCCATTTCAGATTGCTCAGGACCCTGTATTTAATAATCCATTCTGGAAATTTGCCAGGGTTCACTGTTGAGCTTGATGTCTGCAACTTTGAGAAATCAGACAGAGAGCAGGCTCCGTCTGTGTCCAGTTCTGACATCCACCTTCTACGCCACCATGATATTAACTGTGAGGTTGCTTCATCCCCCAGCAGCGTGGGGCTGAGCTGGGAACTGGAGAAGGTGGCCTGTGTGCAAGTAGAGAACCCGTCCTCCCCGCCAGAAAGTGGGCCCAGACAGGTCACTGGTTCCATATCTCTTGGAAGGAAGCTGTGCCTTTTGATCTGGTATGCGTTGCTGTCCCACTCAGACCAGCCTGTCGAGGAAAACTAAGCTGGTTTGGGTACCTGCTTGGAGCCCATCCCCTGCGTCCCCAAGCCCCTGCACACGAGCAGCCACAGGAGTAATCAAGGAGACTTCATCGGGGTGGAGACCCTGGGCTTGTGAAACTGGTTGATCAGGGCTGGTAAAAAAATCCTTGAGTTCCCTCACTGTGTGATCTCTAACCAGAGACCACGGGCCTTCTGCTATCCACCAGCTGTGGCCACGGTCAGGGACTGGTGTTCCTGGAGGTCGGGGGGCTCTTGGGCAGAGGACACCCTGGTGGGCTGGGCTGGGGCTCCTGGGAAGTGAGAAGAACCTTGTGCTGCCGAATAGTGAAAGTGAGGCGCGTGTGCATTTACCTTGGGGCATGTGGTGTCGGCCATTCAGTGACTGCACAGGAGCCCTTCGGGTGCCTGGCACAGTGCCATGTGCTGGGAACACAGCAGAGAGCAGAGCCCACAGGCAGGAGACACATGGTGACAGGTGGTTCTTGTTCAGCTGCTAAGTCGTGTCCAGCTCTTTGCGACCTCATGAACTGCAGTATGCCAGGCTTCCCTGTTCTTCACTATCTCCCTGAGTTTGCTCAAACTCACATCTATGGAGTCACTGATGCCATCCAGCCATCTAATCCTGTCACCTCCTTCTCCTCTCGCCCTCAGGCTTTCCCAGCAACAGGGTCTTTTCCAGTGCGTTGGCTCTTCACATCGTTCAGCGTTGACTTCTTTTAGGATTGACTGGTTTGATCTCCTTGTAGTCCAAGGGACTCTCAAAGGTCTTCTCCAGCACCACAATTGGAAAGCATTAATTCTTCGGTGCTCAGCCTTTATGGTCCAGCTCTCACATCCCTGCATGACTACTAGAAAAACCATAGCTTTGACTCTGCAGACCTTTGTTGGCAAAATGATGTCTCTGTGATGGTGACAGGTGGCAGTGTGTAACAACTGAGCCGACTAGGGGTTGGAAAGTGACAGTGAGTTTTAAACTTTGTCTCGGGGAGGCTTTGGCATGGGGCTGAGTGAAGTGAAGGACCAGCCATGTGGGGAGACGGCTGGGCCACATGACAAGGCAGCGTTGGGCATATTCAGGAACTAACAGGGTACCCTGTTGCTGGAGCCCGCTAATCCTGAGAAGGGGAGGGGCAGCCCTTTGGCAGCCCACCCACAGCTGTGAGAACCTCAATGGGAACTAGGGTTTACCCAGAACCACCTGCCCTGAGTTGGGCAGTTCCTTGTGGACAGCTCTGGGACGGGAATCAGGACCAGTCTGGCCTGTCGCTCACTCGCTAAGCTCTGGTTTCCTCCATGTAAGTCACGAAGGAAGATTCTGTCTCTGCTCACCTGGGCCTGAGAACGAAAGCCCTGGTGGGTGGGCACTACATCCTTTCAGGTGGCATGTACAGGTGCCAGCTTGGTGCCAGGGTGATTGCCTGTCCCTGCCCAGAGCTCCAGGGAACGGAATACAGTCTGTTCCCAGACCCTTCGGGTTGGATGGTCCTGATTGAAGTCACCTGGGCAGTTCCAGGATCAGCCCTGACAAGCAGGTATTGCTGTTTTAAGAGCGCTTACCTGAGGGCTTCCCTAGTGGTCCAGGGGTTAAGACTGTGTTTGCACTGCAGGGGCCCGGGTTCAATCCCTGGTCGGGTACTAAGATCCCGCATGTTGTGGGGCGTAGCCAAAACAAACAATTCAGACACAAGCCCTTACCCAAGTCCCCGTTCGCCTGTTTGCTGTTGGAAACAGAAGGGGGGCCAGAGGCTGCAGGGGCTGGGGAGGAGCCTCCAGCCCTGGTGATTAGTTTGTTTTTTTTTTTGGTGGCAGGATCTCCCAGCGAGTAGAGCTCAGCCGGAGTCAGCTGCAGGCCATCGGGGAGAGGGTGTCCTTGGCCCAGGCCAAGATCGAGAAGATCAAGGGCAGCAAGAAAGCCATCAAGGTAGCAAGCGCGTGGCCCTGTCCTCTGGCTGATCGGTAGTCCCAAAAGTTCTCTTCTTTCCCCTCTCCCCATGCCTCCGAAGCTGCCTGAAGCAGGGTCCCTGCTTCAGCTACCCCTCAGGTTTCCTCCTGCCCACAATCCCTCCATTCCAAACCCAGGCTGGCTGGAGCTTCTCAGGCCCCAGCAGGAGTGACCAGACGCCCTGTGTCCACAGGTGTTCTCCAGTGCCAAGTACCCTGCCCCCGAGCGCCTGCAGGAGTACGGCTCCATCTTCACAGGGGCCCAGGACCCCGGCCTGCAGAGGCGTCCCCGCCACAGGATCCAGAGCAAGCATCGCCCCCTGGATGAGCGGGCCTTGCAGGTCTGCAGGGGTGCCCTGCACCCTGGAGGGAGCCGAGGCCCCAGAGGATTCTGACTGCTGGGAGAGTGGGGGGAGCACTTTGATCTGGAGCCGAAACCCGCCTCACTCAGTCAATTCCCATCTCCCCACTCCCCCAGGAGAAGCTGAAATTCTTCCCCGTGTGTGTGAACACCAAGCCAGAGCCTGAAGACGAGGCTGAGGAGGGGCTGGGCGGGCTCCCCAGCAACATCAGCTCTGTGAGCTCCCTGCTGCTCTTCAACACCACCGAGAACCTGTGAGTGGGGGGGCGGGGGACCAGGGGGTCTCCAGGCTCGGGTGCAGCAGAAGTCTATGGCCTGGGAGCCAGGAGGCTCGTAAGGCCTGGGAGGCCATAATCCTAACTTGAGCTGGGGCCCTAACGACGTGAGAAGGGCGGTCCAGCCTGGGGGCAGAGCACAGGTGCTGCATCCCCTGCCCTCCACCTTCTCCAGGTACAAGAAGTATGTCTTCCTGGACCCCCTGGCTGGTGCCGTCACAAAGACCCACGTGATGCTGGGGACCGAGACAGAGGAGAAGCTGTTCGATGCCCCTTTGTCCATCAGCAGGAGAGAGCAGCTGGAGCGGCAGGTGGATGGAGACGATGCCTGGGGGTGGGGGAGGCGTCGCCCCCCAGTGTTGTCTGGACCAGGGGTCTGATGAGCCCCCTACCCGCCCAGCTGTGCTTGGCGACCTGGGAAGCTCCAAGGCCCGTTCCCTGGCCCCCCTCACCCTCCCGACCCATAGGTCCCGGAGAACTACTTCTACGTGCCCGACCTGGGCCAGGTGCCGGACATCGACGTGCCGTCCTACCTGCCTGACCTGCCAGGCGTGGCCGACGACCTCATGTACAGCGCAGATCTGGGCCCTGGCATCGCCCCCTCTGCCCCCGGTGCCATTCCTGAGCTGCCTGCCTTCCACACGGAGGTGGCCCAGCCCTTCAAGCCAGGTGGGCCGAGAGCTGGGGACGACTGGGGCGGGCGCTCCCCTGCTCAGCCTCTTGCCTCCTAAGGCACCTGACGCCGTCTCGATTTCTGTCCCAGACCTCGAGGATGGGGTGCTGGCAGCACGCCCCCTGCCCCCGCCGCCTCCCCCAGCTCCCCCAGCTCCGGCCGCACACACCAGTGCCCCCCCGCCTCCGCCCCCGCCGCAGGCTGCGGCCCTGCCAGGACAGCCCGCCAGGGGGGACGACAGCGGGGGTGCCTCCCCTTCAGGTAGGGGCAGTCCCGGGGTGTGTGGGTGGGGGAGGGGCGCCTCTAACTTCTGGATCCCTGGAGGGTTTTCTGTAGCTTAAGTGGTCATCAATTCTAGATTTTCAGAATAGTTCTGATTTCAAAATCACATTCTCCCGAGTCCATAAAGTAGTGGTTTCAAACAGTATCTGTGGGGCCCTAAAATTCTAACCTTCAGGGTAGAGGGAGCCTGGACCCCCCATTCCCCTTGAACCAGTGACAGGGGGCTGCTAGTAACCATGGAAAATACAGCGAGAGTCCCCACGTGGCCCTTCAGTGGTGTGTCTCCCGGGCTACCTCGGCACCCACCCTGGGCGGTGCTGGCCCACAGCCTGGCTCCGCCCCAGCAGCCTTTCTTCCTCACACCTTCCACCCTCCAGCCCCGGTTCAAGGAGCGCCCAAGGAAGTGGTTGACCCCTCCAGTGGCCGGGCCACTCTGCTGGAGTCCATCCGCCAGGCCGGGGGCATCGGCAAGGCCAAGCTCCGCAGTGTGAAGGAGCGCAAGCTGGAGAAGAAGAAGCAGAAGGAGCAGGAGCAAGGTGAGGCTGGACCCGCTGCAGGAGGGCGCTCTGCCCACGTCTCCAGGGGCTGTGCAGGCCGCCCCGGCGTGTGTGGGCCCCTCCTGCCTGGTGGTAGAGCCTGCTTAGACTCGGCCAATTGTCCAAGGAAACAGGGACTAGGGATATTTTTAGAGACGGGGACCTGGCTGTGTCCCACTTTTCGAGGCCCCGTGAGGCTCCGGGCTACGTCAGCTGTGCATCCAGTGCTGACATGCCATGTCTGGGCCCAAAGCAGCCGTGCTCTCTGGGGTCCCAGCCCTGAGTCATCCCAGCTGTGCTTCTGAGCACCGCACGGGGAACCCGGGCAGGCTCCTTTGTCCAGTGCTACTCCCTATGCCCGTCTCAGGGCGGCGGTGACTCCGCTCCCTGTGCCCATCTCAGGGCAACAACTCTGCTCTGTGCCCACCTCAGGGCGGCGGCGACTCCACTCCCTGTGCCCGTCTCAGGGCAGGTGCCTCCGCTCTTGCCCATCTCAGGGCGGCGGCGACTCCGCTCCCTGTGCCTGACTCAGGATGTCGGTGACTCCGTTACTCAGTGGTCACCTGCTTTCCTAGTAACACTGACCACTGCTCCAGGAGCTGTGGTGGCCTGGTGGCTGTGGAGGGGCCAGGGTTTTGACAGTGCAGAGGACCCCATGATTGAGCCCTGGGGTGTCACATGGGCTGGACTGAGCCTACCCCGGGTGCCTTCACCTTGTCCCCATGCTTTCCCACTGCAGTGAGAGCCACCACCCAGGGCGGGGACCTGATGTCGGACCTTTTCAACAAGCTGGCCATGAGGCGCAAAGGTAGGAAGCAGGACCCTGGTGCCGCCTCCTTCCTCACGGTTTCCAGGTCTCTAGGGCCTGGGTGGCCTGGTGCTGCAGACCAGCTCCTCACTCCAACGTCTGCCTTCCTAGGTATCTCCGGGAAAGGACCTGGGTCTGGGGCCAGCGAGGGGCCAGGGGGGGCTTTCGCCCGGATGTCAGATTCCATCCCGCCCCTGCCTCCCCCACATCAGCCCCCGGGTGAGGAAGACGAGGATGACTGGGAGTCCTAGGGCTGGGCTCATCCTCCCCCAAGTGCCCAGTTGTACCACGCCCCCGTGCAGAACAGCCGAACAGGCTCCTTGGGGGGACGGGGTCACGGAGGACTCTCCAGCTCTCTTGCTGGAATCTTCAAGGAGCAAGGAGGCTGCTTTCAGAGGCCAAGCTGGGGAGGTGGGAGGCATGGTGGCAGGGGGTGCCTCTGCCTGTGCTCCAGCCCCCTTCACCAGCGTGTGCTCCTCTCCCCTGGAGAGACTGCAGCAAAACAGTACATGAATCAATAAAGAAGTGATGCAAGACACGAGCCTAAACCAACAGTGCACTTTTAATTAAGGAACCCTAGCTGTGCAGGGGGTGGCGGCGGGGGTTGCATGGAGCGGGGGCTGTTTCCACACAGCAAAGTGTCTCCGTGATGGACACGGGGTCTCTAAAAATAGCCATGCTGAGAGCCTAATGGCCCTCGGCATAATCATGATGTCAGGGGAGGTGGTGTCTTGGCATCTGCTCCCGGGCTGAGCGGGAGGCCCTGGAGCCAGGCCAGGAGGAGGATCCTGCTGGCAGGGCCAGGGGCAGGTGAGGGCCAGCAGTGTGGGAGGAAGTGAGGCCAGGAGGTTGGGGAGCAGTTCTTAAGGACTTAGAGAAAAGGTGGCCGAGGGGACCAGAAGCTGGGGCAGAACGGCCCTGCGGACAGCAGGAGGTGGGGATGGATGACATTCTGGGTTTCCGAGGGTGAAAGGTCTGGAACAGCTATTCCAGTGAGAAAGGGAGAGGCTGGAAGAGCCTGCTCCATCCCACCTCTGAGAATGTGGATCCTGAGAAACAAGCCAGGGCAGGGTGGCTGCAGCCTCCACAGCCGCTCACAGACCGGCCAGGAATCCGCAGCCCACAGGGCCGGGCTGAGCAGAAGACAGACTCCGTTCCAGGCAGGGCAGTTGCTGGGGGTGGGCCGAGGAATGGCGGGGTCACTGTTTCTTCAGGGTCAGCCTCGTTGTCTCCTGCTGGCTGGTCCACTTATTCCTGCATCCTGGCAGCCCACTGAGTCCCAAAGGGGCTCCCACGGCACCCCCTTCTCAGGCAGGACCCCTGCAGACCAAGCTCACGATGCTGTTGCCCATGGGCAGGTGAAGGGAGGGCCTGGCAACCAGGCAGCGGTGCGGCCACCAGTCAGGAAAGGCCAGCT
Source organism: Cephalophus harveyi (assembly GCA_006410635.1). Taxonomy (NCBI): domain Eukaryota; kingdom Metazoa; phylum Chordata; class Mammalia; order Artiodactyla; family Bovidae; genus Cephalophus; species Cephalophus harveyi. The sequence goes on from SJYT01067703.1 coordinate 546,310, forward strand.
TTCTCTCGATGGAACTGCAGAGAGGAAAAGACCATGACACCGGACTGGGGCAGGGGCGGGAGAGTCTCAGGCAGGCAGGAGAGGAGCAGGACTGACCTTCCGCAGAGCAGCAAAGGCAGGGCCAAAGGTAGCTTTGACCTCCACGCGGTCCCGGATCCAGGCCGGCAGCTTGGCCTGGATGGCCGGGGAGGCGTACCGTTGGTCCAGGAGCACTATGCTGGCAAAGTCCTTCTGGTGCCTGATGGCCCTGCCTGGTCAGAACAGGGACAGGTCTTCCTACTATGCCCCTCTCCTTGCTCAGTGCTCAGGCTGGAGAGACGGCAGGTGAAACTGCTCCTTCCTGTCACCTCAGCCCACAGCCACCCCTCCCGCCAGCAGCACCGCCCCAGGTTCACCTATGGACTGGTTGACAGCCTTCATGCACAGGTTCTCCACCAGTGCCTTCCCGGGGCGGGCCTGGCCTGGGGCTCTGGGCTGCAAAGGGCAGAGAGGACCCATCAGGGTTGATGCCTGCCTCCTGCGAGGGGTTCACCGTGACCGAGGCTCTGGAGCGAGACCAGTGGGCCTCACGGGCACCAGCAGCTGATACAACAGGTGAGGGCACAAAAACACCAAGGAGTATGGGGCAAACACATCGAGGGGTAGTTGCAGCCGTGGGAGGCATGGGGGTACTCACAAGCGTCTGGTCCAGGTAAGCCATCTTCTCCTGCAGCTCTGGAGACATGATGTTGGGATAGGGCATGCCCACCATGACCACACACCTAGGGCGGAGGCACACATGAGCCGAGGCACGTGGGCGGTTCCCAAGGCCCAGGACGAGGGGCCCATCCTCACCCACCATCACCAGCTTCCTTCGGCCTGTCCTTCCCCTCATCCCTGCCACTTGGAGCAAGTTCTCTCATCAGCCCAGATGTCTAGACCAAGGAACCGAGTCCTGATCCAGTGAGGGCAGCCTGGTTTTCCAGCTGGCCCCAAAGGGCCCAATCCAGAGTTGGTGAGTCCAAGCCCCTAGCAGTTGTGGACCTGAGCCGTCAGCCCAGGTGCAAAGTCAGAGCCGGAGGGGTGAGAAGCCACTGCTTACCGCCCGAGGTCGTCAGCGAAGTTAATGCCTTCGCTCATCTTCCCCCCAACCACGGAGAGCAGCAGGGCGCCCGTCTCTGTGCCCCGGGCCTGGCCACAGTGCTGTGGGAACACCAGCCCAGAGCTGCAGCGCCAGACTGTGGGTGCCCCCTGCAGGGGCCCTGGGGACTCGCAGCCTCACCTTAATGCACCTGGAATATTCCAGCAGCACCTGCTCCACCCTGTTTGCTTTCTTGGGCTCCTGAAATATCTGAAGGTAAACAGAGAACATCTCCCAGAAAAGGGTCACAGATTGCCGGGGTGTTGGGTCACTCTTAACCTTAAAGTTTTGTGGGCACTGGAAAAGCCCACAGAGCCGGCGTCCTGAAGGGACCACCCCCCCCCCCCCTTGGCCTGGTATCAGGACTGGAAGTAGGAATGAGACACTAGGGGAAGCCCCCGCACACGAGGAACCCCAGGAGGAACTCTGGGTGCCACCATCCTCTCAGGTGGTAAGTCCAGCTGAGTGCCAATCACTCACCCTTTTCCTGATGGTCAGGCGGGCCAACAGGCCACTCTTCTCCCAGTGGGCGCAGACCTGGTGTTGGTACTCGTAGGAGGGGAAGAAGCAGACCACCCCTCCCGGCACCACATTGCACAGGTTACAGAGAATGCGGCCCGTCTCGTCCATCTAGGGAGGGGAGACGAGAGCCAATCCTGCAGCCCCTCCCGGAAGGCTCAAAGCCATGGACCAAGGCCAGGGTGGCTGCGATCGGCTAGGGGGTGCAGCCAGGCGGCGCCACCTCAGTGGGTCGTGTGCCACCCTCCCTACCACAGGCCCAGCTGATGCTTCTGTGACAAATCAGGCATAGAAAACTGCAGACGGACCCCTAGAGCTGTGCCCAGCACCCCCACACCTGCCCAGGTGAGTCCCTAGAGCTCTGTCCAGCACCCCCAGCCACATGGCAAGAGAACCAAGGTAGTGAGCAGCTTGCTCGTACACTCTGCTAAAGGGTGAGGGTGGGGCGGCTCAGTCCCTCCCTGGTGGACGTCCACACAGACACTGCTCAGCGTGTGCCAGCTGAGATGGGAGACCCGGAGCCTTAACACCCGGGACTGGCCAGAGTGCCCCAGCCCTAAATCCATCTCCCACCCCCACGAAGGCCACCGGTAAGCATGCTAGCTGGACTGACCATCTGAGGCAGCCCCCTCTTCTGATATGTGAAGTCCAGCATCTGATTGGAGGGCCCGCTGCAGATGATGAGGGGCAGGATGTGATCTGAAGGGATCACGTGACCTGGGCGAGACCCAGTGAGGCTGAGTCCACGGAGAACACCCCCCACCCCCAGCCCTATCTCCCAGACCCAGACCAACAAGTTACAGCACCCACCCTCTGCCCCATTCCCACGGAGAACCAACTTGGGATGCCCAGGCCTCCACATGCAGACAGAGGGACTCAGGGCCAGAAGCTCCCCCCTACTCCCAGCCCTACCGCCACGGCTTCCATCAGCCCCTGGCTGATCACAACACATGGCTGGACTGTGACAAGAGGCCCTCCGCCACTGCCCTGGGCCTGGGTCCTCACCACAGGAGAACTCCACCACGCGCTCCGCTTCCACCCCGGCACCGGCCAGCAGCTGCTCCCGGAAGTCAGACACCTGCAGACCACAAGGCCAACACCGTCACCTCCCAGAGGGCTGGGCCGGGAGGGGGCAAGTTCATTAAGAACAGGAGGGAGAGGTCCAGGGAAAGCCTGGTAACGGATTCACTGAAAGAAAAGACAGAACTAACAATAGCCGGTGTTGGCAGCTTCATTCCAACCACCTGAGGGAACGCCGGAGGAAATTCAGCAACCTGGCAGAGGGGGTCTGAGCCCTGGCTATGCAAGAGAATCACTATTTGGAAAATACATATATACATGGTCAAGCCCAGCCCAAACTACTGAGTAAGAATCTGTTGTGAGAAGACATATACATTTGTTTTTTTGGAGTGCTCCAGGTTTTTTCACCTATCAAACGGGCAAAATTTCCCAAATTTGAGTACTCTCTGGAGAAACAGGTATTCTTGTAGGCTGTTGGTGGGATACAGAGTACAGAGCAGAACAATTCCTGGGGAGGGGACTTTGACAGGTGACCCCATAGATGGCAGCCCACCAGGCTCCCCTGTCCCTGGGATTCTCCAGGCAAGAACACTGGAGTGGGCTGCCATTTCCTTCTCCAATGCATGAAAGTGAAAAGCAAAAGGGAAGTTGCTCAGTCATGCTCAACTCTTTGCGACCCCATGGACTGCAGAGGCTGCAGTCCATGGGGTTGCTGAGGGTAGGACACGACTGAGCAACTTCCCTTTCACTTTTCACTTTCATGCATTGGAGAAGGAAATGGCAGCCCACTCCAGTGTTCTTGCCTGGAGAATCCCAGGGACAGGGGAGCCTGGTGGGCTGCCATCTATGGGGTCACACAGAGTCGGACACGACTGAAGTGACTTAGCAACAGCAACAAATCAGACAATTTTTACTTTTTAACCCATAATCCTCTATCTGGGCATCTCCCCTGAGGCACAGCTCCACAAACCAAACATATGCACGGGGATTGTCCTCATGAGGTTGTCTGTAATAATCTGTACTTTGAGAGAGAGTCTGGCTGAAGGAGCAACTCTACCTCCACCCAGCAGAGGACGTGCAGCCCCAGGAGGGACACAGACCAGCCCATGCATGAGGGTGGGCATGCCGGGGAAGTCAGGGCTGCATGTGCTACCTCTGATGCGAGTAAGAAAACAGAGGGGAAAATATCTGCTCATTAAAAAAAAAAAAAATATATATATATATATAGAGTTGTTGTGCTGTGCTAAGCTGCTCAGTCATGCCCAACTCTTCGTGTCACTATGGACTATAGCCTGCCAGGCTCCTCTGTCCATGGGATTCTCCAGGCAAGAATACTGGAGTGGGTTGCCATGCCCTCCCCCAGGGGGTCTTCCCAACCCAGGGATCGAACCTGCGTCTCTTGCATCTCCTGCATTGGCAGGCAGGTTCTTTACCAGTGAACCACCAGGGAAGGCCCCATAATATAATTCATCTTGGTCAAAAGGCTGAGGAGTGATACCCACACACACCACCCACACACAGTGAAACACTGGAGAGAGAGATCAGAAGCTAATTAAAGGATGACTTATGGGAACAGGGAACAGAAGTTTGGAGAGGAACAGTAGTGAGACTGAGTATGTGCTGTTACAATTCTGACTTCTGAACCATGCAGATGTGGACATCTCTTAGAACATAAGAAAGTAAAAAGGCAAACTGTGAAACTGAAAACAAGCTGAAACCAAGAAAGCCTGGCTACCTATCAAACTCAAACCACAACCGCACAGAGAAGAGCTGGCTCTCAGTGGCTTTCCACGCCTAGTGACCACACTCCCTTGGTGGGGCACTTCAAGGGCAAAGAATAAATGCAGGTAAACGAATTCAATCCGCAGTTTACTGTTCAAGTGTTGCTATAATTTTACAACTGTTTTAAGTACATTGTGGGACAGAGCAAAGACTTATGTTAATGTGCTGTAAGAAACCAAACTGCAGCTTAAGAGGCATTGTGTAAAGTCAAGTAAAATGACTGGTTTTGATACAGAAACATCATTGTGGATTCACAGCTTCTGAAAACTATGTCCTAAGTCTGTCCACTGAAGAGCGGTCATATATAATAACATAGTCACGTAACAGAATAAAGGACAGCCAGAGTTGGGCAGGATAAATGCCAATTTGCTGACAAGGAAAAACATTTAAGACGTTTTGCTGCTGAGTGAAAAAGCAAATGACAATAGCAGCGTGTGGAGACACCATTTTTGTTTTCAAAATGTGTCTGTGTATCTGTAACAATTACGTACGCAAATTCTGTAATAATGATGTACACCAAAATCCATTTTTTCCTGGTGGAAATACAATCTATTATTGATTTCCTATTCAGTTCAGTTCAGTTCAGTCGCTCAGTCGTGTCCGACTCTTTGCGACCCCATGAATCGCAGCACGCCAGGCCTCCCTGTTCATCACCATCTCTCGGAGTTCACTCAGACTCACATCCATCGAGTCAGTGATGCCATCCAGCCATCTCATCCTCGGTCGTCCCCTTCTCCTCCTGCCCCCAATCCCTCCCAGCATCAGAGTCTTTTCCAATGAGTCAACTCTTCGCATGAGGTGGCCAAAGTACTGGAGTTT